>CM068966.1:82958287-82980939 GCA_035128595.1 Eptatretus atami
AGTCCGAGTCTTCAGGTCCTTGGTGCTTCTAGTCTTGCTCTATAGATGTAAGACTTGGACTCTGATGAAGGATCTGAGATGGAGACTTAATTCCTTTGGTACCAGATCTCTTCGGAGAATCCTTGGCTATCGGGTCGGACTTTGTGTCCAACGAGCGTTTGCTGAGAGAGACTTCAAATGAGATTTGTTACCTGCATAGTCCGTGAGCATCAGCTGCGGCTGTATGGGACATGTGGCTCATTTTCCTGACGCTGATTCCTGCTCACCAGATTCTCTCAGCATCGTGAGTGGAGGAGGCCAATGGGCCGATCACGTGCCTCGTGGTTGCAGCAGGTTGATCGGCATCTCAAGAAGATGGGGATGGGCCAGGCATTTGCTCCGGGGGTTGGCCAGAAGGAGGCCCCTGGAGTACCGGCGGAAAGTGGACGCAGCGACGCGCTGATCTGGCGCATGCTCCCATACCTGACCTGACCTGACCTGACGTTTGACTAATTTGGACCTAATTTACACACGTACACTCCACACACGTACAAATAAGCTGTCTAAGTTTCAATCTGATATACTGTATTGCAAACTTTTTGAGATTATGGCAAAAATAAAATCATAAAAGTTCCATCCATCCTTCAGGACCATATTCTGTGCAGAGCTTTGGTGCTGCTCCCAGGCTATTGGGGGACAATCCTGGATGGGTCGCCACTCTGATGCAGGATACTCAAATGGCTCAATCATCCCAGCAAGCTGATACTCAAATGGCTCAATCATCCCAGCAAGCTGATACTCATTTTGCCAACCTCAGAAAGATGACAGGCAGAGTAAACTCCACCTGGTATTAATTTAATGGAAAAAGACTTGAACTCAGGACCTTAGGATTCCAAGCCCACTACCCTAACCATTAAGCCAACACTTGGCACTGGGAAAGGTCTCCTTTGATGGTAAAATTATTGCCATGGAAACCGTTGACATGTTAAAATGGCAAAATCAATCGTTCTGCTTATTGTTGAATCAATTCAATGACCCAACATGCAAATCCTGTTCAGATTTCAAGTCAATAGGATGCAAATTGATGATTCTGGAAATTCGACCTTGAGTCCAAATGTTTGACCTTGAGCACTTGAGAAAATGGTGGACTGGAAGTGATCATCCAACGACCGATTTTACAGCACTGGTTGAGTAGAATGCAGCGACATGAACTGGAACTCTCAACAATGACTCTGTGAGGTTATCTCAAGCAGCGTGAATCAAAACCCAGACTCTCCAGCTCAAAGGTAAGTGCATTCACTACATCTGCATCATGATGTCAGAACTGAAAGTGCTGCATTTGTTATTGTCCCAGCGCACAGCCATCCTTTCATGAAGGTATGACGGGAAATCAAACCCAAGAACAATGAGTCTGTAATTTCTGTCTCAAGCGACAATCAAACAACCAGCCGACAGAACAAACAAAAAACAAACAAGAAATATGTCGTGAAATTCAAATAAACAAGCTCGAATGAGCTGAGATCCTCGTCCTCTTAATGATGACGTCATAAAAACGAATATGACGTCATTGTGATGTATCAGGTTTGCGATGTCATAAAAACGAATATGACGTCATTGTGATGTATCAGGTTTGCGATAAATTATCTGTGCTAATGCCCGGCTTGATTCCCGCAACCAAAATTCAAACAGCTTGCCAGTTTCGGAGATAATGGTATAGGCGATTTCCATTAGTGGCGATATTATGACGTCAACTTTTTTTCTAGGAAGAATTTCCAAAATCGGAGATGGTTACTGCCTGCACGTGGGCTTTCTGCATATACATGGCAAGTTTCACGAAGATCCGATGAAAACTCTGGGTTGTGAAAAAAAATGTAAAAAAATAGGAATGACGTCATAAAAATTGATATGACGTCATAGTGATGTATCATATGTGCGGTAATTAATCTCTGCTAATGCTCTGTTCGATTCCCACAACAGAATTCAAAAAGCTTGCCTAGTTTCGGAGATAATTTTTTAGGTGATCCCATTAGCGGAGATATTTTGACGACATAACTTTTTTTTAGGAGGAATTTTCAAAATCGGAGATGGTTACTGTCTGCGCAGGGTATTTTTACATATATATGCCAAGTTTCAGGAAGTTTCGATGAAAACTGTAGGCTGTGAAACAAACTAGTTTCGGAGATAATGATATAGGCGATTTCCCTTAGTGGCGATATTATGACGTTAACTTTTTTTTTCTAGGAAGAATTTCCAAAATCGGAGATGGTTACTGCCTGCGTGTGGGCTTTCTGCATATACATGGCAAGTTTCACGAAGATCCGATGAAAACTCTGGGTTGTGAAACAAAAAATGTCAAAAAAAAAGGAATGACGTCATAAAAATTGATATGACGTCATAGTGATGTATCATATGTGCGGTAATTAATCTCTGCTAACGCTCTGTTCGATTCACACAACAGAATTCAAAAAGCTTGCCTAGTTTCGGAGATAATTTTTTAGGTGATTTCCATTAGCGGAGATATTTGACGACATAACTTTTTTTTTAGGAGGAATTTTCAAAATCGGAGATGGTTACTGTCTGCCAGGGTATTTTTACATATATTGCCAAGTTTCAGGAAGTTTCGATGAAAACTGTAGGCTGTGAAACAAACTAGTTTCGAGATAATGATATAGGCGATTTCCATTAGTGGCGATATTATGACGTTAACTTTTTTTTCTCGGAAGAATTTCCAAATCGGAGATGGTTACTGCCCGCGCGTGGGCTTTCTGCATATACATGGCAAGTTTCACGGAAGATCCGATGAAAACTCTGGGTTGTGAAACAAAAAATGTAAAAAAATAGGAATGACATCATAAAAAATGACATGACGTCATAGTGATGTATCATATGTGGTGGTAATTCATCTCTGCTAATGCCCTGTTCGATTCCCACAAGCAGAATTTCAAAACTGCCTTAGTTGAGATAATTTTTAGGCCATTTCCATTAGCGGAGATATTTTGACGTCATAACTTTTTTTCTAGGAGGAATTTTCAAAATCGGAGATGGTTACTGTCTGCGCAGGTATTTTTACATATATATGCCAAGTTTCAGGAAGTTTCGATGAAAACTGTAGGCTGTGAAACAAATGAAACAAAAAACAAAAAATGTCAAAAAATAGGAATGACGTCATAAAAATTGATATGACGTCATAGTGATTTATCATGTGTGCGGTAATTCATCTCTGCTAATGCCCTGTTCGATTCCCGCAAACAGAATTCAAAAAGCATGCCTAGTTTCGGAGATAATTTTTTAGGCGATTTCCATTAGCGGAGATATTTTGACGTCTCATACTTTTTTCTAGGAGAAATTTTCAAAACCGGAGATCGTTACTGTCTGTGCAGGGTGTTTTTACATTTTACGCCAGTTTCAGGAAGTTTGGATGAAAACTGTGGCTGTGAAACAAAAAAGCCCACAAGAACAACAACGTGAGTAAGACTTAGAGATCCTCCACGAGGATCTAAAAATAGTTGACATGGAAACAGTAATTTGTCAATTTTGATTTTACAAATCTAACCTTCACCCTTTCAGCAATAATTGACCTTGCTGTCACCTTGACCTTTTGACCTCAAAATAATAGCCTTCTTGCTTTCAACTAGCTCTACCAGTGCATTGCATTGTGCAGATCGGTGTAGTATTGAGGCTTTGAGGTGACTGACAAATAGACAGACAAACATACTCAGGAAACGAATAAGCTTCAAAAGGAAACAAGAGCGATAATTGCTTTGCAATACACGTCCCCTACCGATGTGATCTTTTCTAAGTCTAAAAAGGGCGTAACTCTGTGAAAAATTGACGAAACGCCCTGAAACTCGAACTTGTTCTGTAACTTATCATAATAAAGACAGGTACCAATTTTCAGTTGAATGTTTTAAAGGGTAAGGGAAATAAGGTCTGAAAAACCACAGGTGAGATGGACGGATGGACAGCAAACCTACAGTACCCGTCGGTGAAACCGGTAAGGGACTCATAAGCCTCAAAATATGACGTAAAACATACCTGCCAAATAACATTTCAGAAAGGTGCACTGGAAAATTTTGATTACATCTTGCACTAAAAGTCCGTCATAATTTTCAGGTTGTATACTACAGTCACTGAAACCCAGTCAACTGATCTGAACACAAGAATACCAAAAAGTAATTTAGATTGAACATTTCTCAAAGTAAAGTTGAAACTTTTTCATGTATCGACTTAATAACACGATTTTTAATCTTCCACCACTGCCAATAATTCACTGAAACACTGATTAAAGTTTACAGACTTCTTTAAAAAATACAGTAGTTGTAAAATTTGGTTCGAATCCTGAGGGAGCTGGATCTTACTATAAAACTGCCGCCCTGGAAATTCTCAGATGTGGCTTTGCATTGTAGTGTGCGCCATCTTTTGCGGAGAAGCAAGGCCGACTGTCCTTTCTGGGTTTAAATTGTGGACATTAACGGTTCCACGGTATCTTTCACAAAGAGTAAGGCATTGTACACCACAATTCTGGCCATTTCCAAATCACTAACTCCTGATTCTTTAGCTAAATATGACTGCAACTGAACTTAATTGTGATGCATGTAAGAACAAGAGCGAGAATTTCTTTGCAATACATGTGCCCTACCGATGTGATATTTTCTAAGTCCAAAAAGGGCATAACTGAAAAATTGACGAAGCACCCTGAAACTCGAACTTGTTCTGCAACTTATCATAAAACAACACCGAGCCAAATTTCAGTTGAATATGTTAAAGCGTATGGGAAAAAAGTCGAAAAAGCACAAGTGGGATGAACAGACAGACATATGGAGAGCAAACCTTTAGCCCTCTACAGTGAAACTGGTAGGCCACTGAAAAGGGGCAAAAGCGAAGATAGCAGCAATGTCTTAATTAAGAAGCGACATTAGTTTTCTCATTCCTCCCTCACTTTACTTGGCCTTCGTCCTCTCATTCATCCCTATACCTGGACTCAGTCTTCGCATTCCTCCCAATACCTGGACTCAGTCTTTGCATTCCTCCCAATACCTGGACTCAGTCTTCACATTCCTCCCAACACTTGGCCTCAGTCTTCTCATTCCTCCCAATAATCTGCCTCAGCCTTCTGATTCCTCCTTGTACTTGGCCTGTCTTCTCATTTCTCCTTATACTCGGCCTGTCATTCTCATTCTTTCCTACATTCGGCTTCATCATTCTCATTCCTTACGGAACAGTGCCTATTGAAAGTCTACACCCCCTTTTAAAAATTTCACCTTTTATTGTCTTATCGACTGGAATTAAATTGCATTAAATCAGACTTTTCCACCTTTATTTACACGTCGTAATAGTGGGGCAACTTAGCATAACAATTGTGCATTTTGTGAGGAAAGCACCAACTTTGGCACACTAGTAGCCTATCATATTATGAACAGATTTGGATATTGGGCCATCTCAAAATTTTTGATGGCAGTGGAAAATGGCTGCCACAGCCATCAGCAGCTGAATTTGAGATGGCCCAATATCCAAATCTGTTCATAATATGTTTGGCTACTAGTGTGCCAAATTTGGGCTTTCCTCACAAAATGCACAATTGTTATGCTATATTTAGCTAAGTTTCCCCACTATAACCCACAACTTCCAAGTGAAAAACAAGTTATACAAATTTCAGAAAATTAAGATAAGTTGGTTGGATAAGATAAGTCTCCTGAGGTAATACTTGGTGGAAGCACCTTTGGCATCAAATACAGCTGTGAGTCTGTTGGGATAGGTCTCTACCAACTTTACGTACCTTGATTGGGAAATATTTGCCCATTCTTCTGTACAAAACTGTTCAAGATTTCAAGTTGCGTGGGAAGTGCTAATAGACAGCAATCTTCAAGTCATACCATCGATTTTTGATTGGATTTAGGTCGGAGCTCTGACCGAGCCACTCAAGGACATTTATCTTTTTCTTCCTTAGGCACTCCAGTGTAGCTTTGGCTGTGTGCTTCGGTCGTCATGCTGAAAGGTGAACGTCCGTCCCAATTTCAGCTTTCTTGCAGAGGGCAGCAGGTTTTCTTCCAGGATGTGTCTGTATTTTGCTCCATCCATTTTCCCTTATATCCTCACAAGTGCCCCAGTCCGTGCTGATGAGAAACATCCCCATAACATGATGCTGCCACCACCATGCTTCACAGAAGGGATGATGTTCTTTGGGTAATGTGCTGTGTTGGGTTTCCACCAAATGTAACATTTTGCATTTAGGCCAAAACTTTCCATCTTGGTTTTGTCAGACCACAAAACTTTTTACCAAATGGTTTCATCATCTCCGGAGTGTTTTTTTGCATACCTCAAACGGAAATCAAGGTGGGATTTTTTGAGTAATGGCCTGACTTCTTGCCACCTTACTGTACAGGCCAGACTGACTTCTTGCCACCCTACTGTACAGGCCAGACTTGTGGAGTGCATGGGATATTATTGTCACAAGCACACAGTGATCAGCCTTTGCCATAAAGGCCTGTAGCTCTTTCAAAGTTGCCATTGGCCGATTGGTGGCCTCTCTGATCAGTCTTCTCCATGCTTGGTCATCTAGTTTGGAGGGACGGCCTGATCTAGGCAGGGTCTTGGCGGTACCATATGACTTTCACTTTGTAATGATTGCCTTGACTGTGCTCCAAGGGATATTCAAGGCCTTTGAAATGTTTTTATTCCCATCTCCTGATCTGTGCCTTTCCACAACTTTATCCCGGAGGTCTTTTGAAAGCTCCGTCGTGTTCATGGTTGAGTCTAGCTGTGAAATACACTACCCAGCAAAGAAAACCTGCAGGAACATCTGATTTCATTCTGAAATAATCAGAATCACTGCAATTTAACACAGGTGGAGGCCAATTAACTTGGTGTGTGATTTTGAAGTTGATTGGTTACACCTGAGCTAATTTACAATTGTTATTATAAGGAGGGTGGACACTTCTCCAACCAAGATGTTATAGTTTTGTATTTTTAATTAATTTTCTGAAATTTGTAGAATTTGTTTTTCACTCGGAAGTTGTGGGTTTCGATCGGTAAATTAAGGTGGGAAAAGTCTGATTTGATGCAATTTAATTCCAGGCTATAAGGCAACAAAAGGTGAAAATTTAAAAAAGGTGTGTGGACTGTCTGTAGGCACTGTATATTTGGCACATCTTCTCATACCACCCTGTAGCTGGCCTGTCTTCTCATGCCTCTGTCTACTTTGTTAGTCCTCTCTTACAGCAGCATAATTAAGACAGATCACAAGTATGAAAGGCAGCCACCATCGAGAAAAACGATTCATGAGTGGGACAAAGTTTACGGAGACTGGTCACATCCTGCAGATGAATGGGGCAGGCCAGCAAAGCACAGGTGGTGAGGTTGTTGAACATGTTTGTGAGTCATTCAAACACAGTCCCCTTTAGAGTCCATTCATATTCAACTGATCTTGATAAACTTTGGCAATAAAACGTTGAGAAAAGTTCTTTCACATTCAGCAAATTGCATTGTTGTATCCCATTTCATTAGATATTTTTTTATTTTATGGTTTGAATTTGGAATGCTAATTTGTGGATACCATGCATATCATAAATGGGAATTCACTGTGGACAGGGTGCTATGCCATCGAATGGTGCTGCTGAAGCAACTTTCATCCTGGGAAAGCAATATAGGATTTGGCCACAGTGCAACCACACAACAGCAGAATTATTTTGAAAGGTGTCATGGGGTCTTAATGTCTACAAACTTCCGAAATTGTGAACAGCATGATGGAGACATCGATTGTATTCACTCTCATGTGGCCTTTTTGAAATCTTTGGAGGAAGAATTCCAACGATAACAGAGATGCACATCATTTAGTAAGAGAGAGACAGAGAGAAAGTACAGGCCCAAGATAGGAAATAAACTCTTTTCTATGTGCTGAATTCCAAATGCTCCCAGAAAGATAGAAAGGTAGTTTCATCACAGAGACATGAATAAAAGTGACATTTGGATGAGTAGAGATGGCTCTTTCTTTTTGATTGGAAGGTGCTTTGAAGGTTACTGCTGGCATACTGTGACCCACTAATGTGAAACGGTGACCCCGAGATCCGATGGCAGCAATCAGCAACAATCAGCAACTGTATTTATCTGTGTCCCTTTGTAACCGCCCCACAGAATTTTCACGACGTGGAGCAAAGCCTTGCAAAATCAATTCGGCATCTCCAAGCATCCCAGGCATTATGAATTCAAACAGGCATACGAACAAGCAGGCGACCATAGATTATTGCAATAATGTGGTTAATTTAGATAAACCTTGTTCAAAGATTAAATCAAAGTGGAATTATACTTTTCATTTCTGACGATTTTCTTTCCCAACTTTGACTTTTGCAAAAAAAAATTAAAAAGTGCAAAAACAAAATCCTTTCAATTTCTACCAATAGCTTCCTTTCAAATCCAAGTATGCCATGGGCCAGATATGGCCACAGTGCACACCCCCCCCCATCCCCCAGCAAACCTATGTTTTTCTGAATCCCCTGGATATACTGAACACGAATATGAATGTTGACATTGAAAATTTTGGGATGCAGACCTGTTTTGACCTTTTGAATAGGGGTACCCTAAAATTATACTTTTATCGATTTGCGTCGAATTCAATTTCTGGATGGAATCAAAATGGCATGCAGAAGGCCCAAAACATATCCAATATACATGTATGATGCATCAGATTGAAGGTAATTGCATTCTGATCATCAGTATATGTCTAACAGTGTTGTGCATTAAATCGAAATGAAATTATATACATTTGAATATATTGTTACGGTTCTAGGAACCGTATGCATTCAAACATACAGGTGCCCCGAAGTTAGTTATGCCGTTAAGTATATGTGTAGACAGATTCCCTCCTCGTGTTTAGTGGGAAATCGAAGGGGTGCGTTGCGATGTTTTTTTAGTTAGGGTAATAAATCTTAATATCCCATCCCCCATCACGATCCACTGTCCACCCGCTGTCTACAGAGACTCGTTTTTCCGAGGCAAAATCTCCACCTTTGCTGTTCCAGTTCCTTCTCGGCTTCCCCAAACGTTCGCTGTGTGGCTGCACCGTCATTCACCTTCCCCAAACACGCGTGGAGTAGGCGCGCCTCGCCGGTGACTTGCCGAGGCCCCACCTAGAAAGGGCGGACCCATAGGAGCCCCGTCCAATCAGGGCCGACAGTGACGTCAGTTTTGACCAAGGCCCGGCCCCGCTGAGAGAGGTCGATGGACTACGAAGGGACCCTCTTTGACGCGCGTTCGTTGGAGTTCAGTCAAAAGGCTCAGTTCAGTTCTGTATTCGCTGAGGCGTTCGTTGGAGTTTTGCTGGAGTCTTCAGTTTGGTGTATGAGGAGGATTGACAGATTGAGAGCTTTTTCACGAGTCTGTAGGTGATGGTGCATGGCCGTTCTTCGTTGGTGGAGCTATCCGTCTGGTCGATTCCGATAACGACCGAGGACACTCGACCTTGACCGGGTCTCTCGCTGGGTCCTGTCCGGGACCCTGATCCCCGCCCTCGGACTCCACTCTGCTCCGCTCGGGTTCTTCCGCAGACATGAGCCCCATGTGTGTGACTGCGGGCAGAGCTGCACGACCATTGACTGGTGCCGCACCACGGAGCACCCTCTCCCTCCAACGTGCAGCTACCCAGCCGAGCCGCGGCCCCAGCTCGTCTATCTCTCCCTGGCTGTGAGGTTCCTTGGAATTCACCTGGGTTTTATTTTCCTCTGTGTGTGTCTGTGTGTGTCTGTGTGTGTGGTGCCGTCTGCTAAGTACAATTGCATAAGTGTTTTCGATCATTGTAAATCTCCTGTATATCCACGATAAGCTTGCTGTGTGTCCTTCTTGCTGTAAATAAAACAATTGTCGAAATGTTCCCAGTTCGTTTCCGTCCTTTCTTTCATTGGTCCAGCATGGTTCGGATCTGAGTTTTAGCCGGGTCTTTGCTCCCATTAATCTGTTCATCCTAGCCGGCACGGCTTTGGCAGTTCCGCTCGACTGCACCCGAACCGGAGTTGGTAGTCGGTAGGTGGAATTCTACCACAGTCGGTAGAGTGACCCAGTTCGAGCAAGACATGCCAAGGGCGTGGTTCCCCGGTAGACAACACCGCGTGGTTAATTAGGTAAATTGGTTCTCGACAACAAGACCCTATGCTACGCGGTGGATTATTGGCGTCCACGGTCGGTTAAGCGACCCACCACCTCACGGAGTTATCCGTGAGCAACGGCCTACAATTCCGGGAGTCTGGTGGGAGACGACGTAACTTCCCCCACCTAGCGGTCGTTCTCGCCACCGGTCCCCGGCCCACAACAATATATTCCCCATCTTTCAAATATACACAAAATCAACACTCCGTATTCCTCAATGAATATATTTGACATTATATGAATTTTATTGCAGGTACAGACTATTTAATGATAGTGAGAAACGGTTTTAATTACCTTATATTCTTGAACTATGATGAACAGGAATGGTGTCGGTGTTGGAATGGCCGTATCCTGAACGGAAAAGCGAGTCGTCACAGTCGATATTTGTTTACATATTATTTAAGATTTATTTCCAAAACATTCATGTTGAATGTTAAACTGAAGATAACAGGTTAGTTAAGATGTATTTTCTTCCTCATGGTATGACTACTGATAAGTTTAATTAATGGTAATTAAGTTAATTAATAAGGTAATTAAGTTATAATATATTCCAGTCCAAATCATAAATATTTAAGAATGTGATACAACATTGCAATAATTAACACCGAAATGAAAATATGAAGTTTCAAGTCCTGTTTCCCTCTATTTTCAGGTTCGTACTAGCTGTGCACAACTTACTCAACTGATGTCTGACCAGCAAGCAGCAGAAGGCGGCCAGGAGCGAGAAGACACCTCCAAGCGTCGGAAAGATGATAGTCATGGAGGCTCGAAGTCCGATTGGAGCCCGAATGCATTGTGCACATCGGGTTACAATATGGCCCTATGGTGCTATTTATCCACAACCAAGGATTCCACAGCCCGACTAGCAAGGTTGAAGGAGATCGAGACAAGAGACTGGAAAACAACATGGATCAGTCCAACATATGACGAGTACCTGTGACTAATACCAGATTCCCTTACTGAGTGTCACGGATATCACAGAGAATGCTATCAACGATTTACCATGAACTCAGTCACCTCGCCACTCTTCAGATCCATCTACTCCATCATGCTCGATTTAAGTCAGAGGGATTCATCAGGGACAAGGTACTGTTTTCATCTGATTGCATCTTCTGTCACTCAAAGGGGAGAACGAAAGGTCAAGATCAAAGGACACACCACCACTGAAGGCTTAAGGCAGTTTGAGTGTGATGGATGGCGAAAAGTTCTCGAAGTAGCTGAAAACAAATGTGACGAGAAATTACTACCACACGGATAAGAGGTCATGATTTGTTTGCTACAGAAGCGAAGTATCACAAATCCTGCCGGTTATCCACACACAGAATCCAGCGAAATGGAGGAGTACAAGCACAAGAGGACAAGGAGAGACAAACAAACCTGTCAAGCACACAGGGCGGCCTTTGCAGAAGTTCAGAAAGTCATAGAAAGAGATTCATTAGAGGCAAACACATGGTCAAACTGTCAGAGCTTTCCAGCATTATATCGGCAGCCTACAGCATACGGATTTCGCCAATCCCAACTTTCGTGGGGAAAACCTTAAAGCTAAGTTAGAGAAACATGAGAAGTACAAGGACTCATTGGCGTTTTGTAGATTACACCACGCAGGAAACTTCCAAACTTACATAGTCTACAATGCAGACACAGTGGCACAAGCGACGCGGTAAGATGTGCATATGAACTTGGTCTCTTGATATGGTCCAAGAATCTGGTAGATATCTGCATCGAATGATCCTTGACAGCTCGCTAAAGCAGAGGCCTTGAAATGGCCTCCATCAGCCCAGGATCTAGGAAACATGACAGACATCATCCCATCACAACTGGAGAAATTTCTGATTTACGTCATATCAGGCAGACCAACTCCTCACACAGCCAAAGCAAATCAACTTGTGAATTCGATAGGACAAGATATATCGCTATGAAGACAATACCACCTCCTCTCGAAGGAGGGGTGGAGCCGATAAACGGGGGGCGAGTGGAAGGGCGGAGCCCAGCGCGGTGACACGTCGGGACATTTCTTTGGGCCCGGGCCGCGCTTCTCTCTCCTCTTCGTCCTGGAGCTGGTCTACGTCGTTTCGTTTTGGCTGGTGGTCTGGTCTTTGGGGTCTCTGTCGGTGCGGTCCCGAGAACCTCGCTGGCGGGACGGAAGCGTTGCCTTCCCTCTACTCCCGACGAGATCACGGTCCCCCCCCCCTTACCTTTATCTGCCCGGAGATTAGCGCCGGAACCCCGGAGTTCGGGCGTCGATGCGGAGACCAACTACGATGCCGGCGCGAAAGCACCGCCGGAGAGGAATCGCCGACCACATGCCAGGGAACGGAGTCGGGGCCAGGCGGTCGAATCCGACCTAGCCGACCGACGTGAGAGAGGGACTCGACGGCCTACAGGAAGTCGCCACTTTTCTTTTCTTTGGGTTTTGTGTAAATGACTGAGTGGGTGGCGCCTGTCCGACAAGTAGAACTGGTTTAAGTGTTGCAGTGTGTGCGGTATTCTGATTTAACAAACATCTTTGCTTTTCGCTTTATATATGTGGCATTTTGATATTAGTGACTGTAAATACGGTGCCCTTCCGATGCTGGTCTGTGTGATTAAACGTGCTTGTGTGGAACTTGTTCCCCGTTTTCGCTGCGGTCCTTTTCCTTTGTTTGACTCTCCCATCCCTGCTTCAACATAAAGGAGGGTTGTAGTGGCGTGACATGCCGGAATTAATCGGAACGTCAAAGGCCGGCGATACAGACGAATGCTCGGATTTCACTGGGTAAGCCACGGAGGAGTAGCGTATATTTTCTAAGTTCCAGAAAAGGGCAGGATAACTCTGGTTGAACAGAAATTCTGTGACGTGTAACGCCGCTGGAAAGCCTCCGGGAACTCTGTTGCTTGGTACCGTGGTTAAACGTAATAAAAGATCAGTTCTTACCAAATTTTCAGTTGAATGTTTTAAAAAGGTAAGGAAATAAGGTCTGAAAAACCACAGGTGAGATGGGACGGATGGGACAGCAGAACCTACAGTACCCGTCGGTGAAACCGTAAGGGACTCATAAGCCTCAAAACGAGTGGGACGTAAAACCTAACTGCCACAAGTAAAAGTCAGAAAGGTGCACATGGAAAATTTTGAAATTAGCATCTATGCACTAAAAGTCCGATTCATAATTTCCAGGTTGTATACTACAGTCCACTGAAACCCAGTTCAACTGATTCTGAACACAAGAATACCAAAAAGTTAATTTAGATTGAACATTTTTCTCAAAAATAAAGTTGAATAAGCTATAGTTCATGTATCGGTATACTCATTAACACGATTTTTAGTGTAATACGTATCTATCAGTAACATTGTCGCGAGATGAATGCACAACCCTAGAAACACTCGAGCTGGGACGTCTAGAGTTACAGACTTCTTTAGAGAGAAGACACTAAACTTGTAGGCAGTTGTAAAATATGGGTTCGAATCCGAGGAGCTGGATCTTACTTATAAAACTGGCCGCCCGATCGTCTGGAATTCTCAGATGTGGCTTTGCATTGTAGTGTGCGCCATCCTTTTGGCGGAGAAGCAAGGCCGACGGTTGACGTGTATCTAGGGTTTACCCACACCTTGGGACATTAACACCCGGAGTACCACTAGCCTCGGGTAGTTGTTCTTTCACAAACGCAGTAAGGAGGCAGGTAGCTACAACCCACATTCTGGGGCCATTTAAATCACTAATCTCTGGAATCTCTCTTGCTAGAAATTAGTTGACTCGCCGCTAACTGAACTTAATTGTGAATTGCATGTAAGAACAAGAGCGAGAATTTCTTTCGACGCGCGCGCAATACATTGGTGCCCTACCCGCGTTTGAGTTGGCCAGCGATTTTTTTTCTACGAGCGTCAATAATAGGCCATACGAGGTAAAAGGGGAGACGAAGGCACCGACTACACACTCGCGGAGAACTTGTTCTGTCAACTATCATAAAACACACCCGTAGCCGGAGCAATTCAGGGTTGAATATGTAAAGCGTATGGGAAAAAAGTCGAAAAAGCACAAGTGGGATGAATAACGACCAGCACCAGGGACCTGATGGAGAAAGGGAGAGCAAACCTTAGGCCCTCTACAGTGAAACTGGTAGGTCCCGAGAGGGAGAGAACGGGGCCCCAGCAGATAGAATTATCAGCCAGATCGCTCATTATTCAAGATAAATATGACGACATTTAGTTATTCTCATATCCTACCTACTCACTTTATTTGTACCTTTTATCGATCCTCTATATATGAGTCTATCATCACATTATTATCTATATGGATTACAGTCTTCGCTCATTCCTACCCAATATACTGGACTCAAGTCCGCTTTTATGCAATCTTCACTTCCACAATAACCTGGATAATCAGTTCTTTACTACGATTACCTCCCACAACATTACTCGAGTCATCTAGTTCTTTCTTATCATTTCCTCCAATAATTCACTTGACCTCAAAGCCTTCTTATGATTCCTCCTTGTACTTTGGAGCCTGTCTTCTCATTTCTTTCACCTTAATATGTATGTAACTTCGGCTATATCATCTGTCTATCGAATATCTGACTATTCGTTTCCTACACCTATTCGACTAAAATACATTTCTCTCCATTACCTTATCGGAACAGGATGCCATTATGTTAAGGAATATAGCAGTCTAGACACCTTTTGTTTGGACTAACCTTTTAAAAGTTTTGCACCTTTGAAATTGTCTTATGCGAACTGGCAATTAACACACTTGCATTAAATCAGACTTTTCCACCTTATTTACCACGACGTCGTAATAGTGGGGCAACTAGCATAACAATTGTGCATTTTGTGAGGAAAGCACACTTTGGCACACTAGTAGCCCTATCATATTATGAACAGATTTCGAGTATATTCTGGTGCAGCAACTCATCAAAATTTTTCTATATGATGGCACGTCCGGAATGGCTGCCACAGCCATCAGCAGCTGAATTTGAGATGGCCCAAATATCCAAATCTGTATCATAAATATGTTTGGCTACTAGTGTGCAAATTTGGGCTTTCCTCACAAATGCACAAAATTGTTATGCTATATTTAGCTAAGTTTCGCACTATGAACCCACAACTTTCCAAGTGAAAAACAAGTTATACAAATTTTCAAGAAAATTAAGATAAGTTGGTTTGGATTAAGATAAGCCTCAAATATCCTGATGCGATGATAATCCCAAATGGTGTGATAGCACTCTTTGGGCATCAAAATTAACAAGCTGTGAGATTACTAGTTGGGATGTAGTTCTTCTTACTCAAACAATGTAAAATCGTAGCCTTGAGATTTGGGGAAATATTTGCCCATGCAAAATATCATTCGTGTACAAAACTGTTCAAGATTTCAAGTTGCCGTGAAAAGTGCTAATACCGACAGCAATCTTCAAGAACATAAAATCGGCAATCTCTTCCGATTTTTGATTGGATTCTGTATATACGGAGCCTCGTGACCCGAGCCACTCCCCAAGACCATTTATCTTCTCTTCTTACCTTAAGCCAGCTCCAGTGTAGCTTTGGCTTGGTGTGTTTCGTGGATTCGTCTGTCATGCCTTGAAGGCTCGAAGTCCGTGCCCACAATTTCAGCTTCGTTAAAGTAGTCAGAGGGCAGTCAAGGTTTTTCTCTGCTGGATAATGTGTCTGCCATAAATATTGGCAATTGCCCATCTCCATTTTCCCTTATATCCTCACAAGTGCCCCAGTCCGTGTGGATTGAGAAAACATCAACGCTCATAAATCATGAGGCTGCCACCCACCCCCTGAAATTGCTTACACAGAAGGGAGATTATCTACATGTGGTAATGTGCTCGTGTTTGGGTCAAATATTTTTCCGACACCGAAATGTAGTACCATTTCGCACCTTAGGACTCCAAAACTTTCCAATCTTGTTTTTGTCAGACCACTAAATTAATTTTTACCAATAGCCCAGTGTTCGTACACATGCTCCAGAGGTTAGTTGTTTTTTTGCTAATACTCAAACGGATAATATATAGGAGTGGGATTATATAAAATGAGTCACACTTGGCCTGACTTTTTTGTTCAACTTGGAGCACTCAGCTGGATTACTTGCTACAGCGGCAAACTGCTTCCTTGTCCACGGCTGCAAATTCTGTAGCATTGCCAGACTTCGGAGTGCGCATAAAGGATATCGTTTATTGTCACAACTTCAAACACAGTGATCAGTGCCTTTGAGCCATAGTCGCATATGGCTGTACTCTTCCTTCAAAGTTGCCCATTTGGCCAATGTTGGTGGCCTCTCTGATCAGTCCTTCCCATGCTTATGAGTCATCTAGTTGGAGGACGCCTGATCTAGGCAGGGTCTTGGCGGTACCATAAGACTTTTCACTTTTTTGTAATGATTCGCCACCTTGACTGTGCCTCCAAGGGATCCCATTATTCAAGGCCTTATGGACAAATATGTTTAATATATTACACCTATCATCCTGATCTGTGCCTTCTCTCTCGACAAATTTTAGATCCGCGGAGGTCTTCTTGTCGATAAAGCCTCCGTCGACTGGTTTTGATTGTGTCTAGGTGCTTGTGCAAGGATAACACTACCCAGCAAAGAAAACCCTGCAGGAAACAATACTGATTTCATTCTGAATAATCCAGATAATTCTACTCTGGCGAATCTTAGAAAAGGTGGAGGCCAATATAACTTGGCGTCCCTGATTTTGAAGTTGATATGGTTACACCGGAGGTCTATTTAACGATCCGTTATTACATAAGGAGGGTGGACACTTCTCCAACCAAGATGTTAATAGTTTTTGTATTTTAATTAATTTTCTGATTTGTAAGAATTGTTTTTCACGTCGGAAAGTTGTGGGTTCGATCGTAAATTAAGGTGGGAAAAAGTCTGGATTTGATGCAAATTTAATTCCAGGCTTAAAGGCAACAAAAGGTGAATATAACTTTTAAAAATAGTGAATGTGTGGATTGAAGCTGTTCTGTTAGGCACTGCTATATCTTTGGGTGTGCACATCTTTCTTTGAAATCCTACCTCTCGTCTCTGTCAGCTAGGGCCTGGTTCTCTCACACATAGCCCTCAATCTGTCTACTTATTGTATAGTACTCTCTTTACGACGCAAAGCATACATTAAGCAGACACAATATAAAGGCAGCACTATCTGGGATGTAAATAACGATTTCTACACTTGGAAGATGGGGACAATAATGGTTACGCGGAGACTTCGGGGTCACATCCGAGCATGATGATAGGGTGGCACCGTCGCAGCAAAGCACAGGTGGTGACGTAGATTTGTTGAACATGTGTTGTGAGAATCCATTTTCACAAAACACACAGCTCTCCTTTAGAGTCCATTCATATTCGAGGCATCTGCATCTTGATAAACTTTGAATAAACACGAGTTGAGTCAAATAAGTCCTTCTTTCACATTTCACAAATTGGCACCATTGTTGTGAATGCGTGGTCGCGAATTTTCCATTAAGATATTCTCTTTATTTAAAAGTGGAATTGCCACATTTGGAATGCTAATTTGTGGATACCTCAATGGCAAATGTATCATAAATTGGACCCATTTCACTGTGGACAGGGTGCTATGGCGCATCGATATGGTTGCTGCTGAAAGCATACTTTCACTCCTGAAGCAATAATAGGATTTGGCCACAGTGCAACCACACAACAGCAGAATTATTTGAAAGGTGTATGGGGTCTTAATGTCTACAAGCGCACTTTCCGAAATTGTGAACAGCATGAATGGAGAACATCGATTGTATTCACTCTCGATGTGCCTTTTTGAAATCTTTGAGAAGAATTCCAAACGATAACAGAGATGCACATTCATTTAGTTAAGAGAGAGACAGAGAGAAAGTACAGCCCAAGATAGGAAATAAAACTCTTTTCATGTGCTGAATTCCTAAATGCTCCGACACAGATGAATATCAGAAAGGTGTTTCGAGTCCAACAGAGACATGAATAAATAGATGCTATTTTGTGATGAGTAGAAGATGGCTCTTACTTTCTCTGATTAGGCGAAGAGAGTGTTCACTTTGATAGGTTATGCTCGCTGGCATATGTGACCTGCACTTAATGCTGAACCCCATTGAGAGGAGAGAGTAAGCTGAACACTCCCAGCAATCTCGATGGCCAAGCAATCCAGACAACAATCAGCAGAGCCTGTTATTTTATCCGTGTCCTTTGTTACCTCGTCGCCTCCGAGGGCAAGATTTTCACGACTGGTATGGACAAAGCGCTAGCAAAATCAATTCGGCCATAACCACAAGATCCACAGGCGATTATCTGAAATTCAAACAGGCCATCGAACAAAGCAGCCGCGAGCCATCCAGATATTTATATAGCAATACTATGTGGTTAATTGTAGATAGAGACCCTTTTAGTTGCAAACGGCTTTGGCAGCCAATTGAATAGCTTCCTGTAAAAGATGGGAATCAAGTTTTATGTGGAAAAATTAATTGATGAGAATCCTTGATTCTGACGATTTTCTTTCCCGCGCGAGCTTGTGACTTTGCAAGAAAAAAAATTAAAAAGGTGCAAACAAATCCTTTCAAATTTCTACAATAGCTTCCTTTCAATGCGTAGTATGGACCATGGGCCAGATATGGCCACAGTGTAATCCCACCCCGAACCGCCATCCTCCAAAAACCTATGTTTTCTCGAACCCTTGAGTTATACTGAACACGAATATGAATAGTTACATTGAAAAATTTTGGGATGCAAGGACATCTGTTATTGAACCTTTTGAATAGGAGGGTAGTCGCGTCTAAAGATTATACTTTTATCGATTGCGTCGATTTGAATTTCTGGTATGGAATAACATATGGCCAGCACTGCAGAAAGGACCCAACATATCCAATATACATGTTATGATTGCATCAAATTGAAGGTATTGCATTCTGATCATCTGTATCATTGTCTAACAGTTGTTGTAGCATTAAACGTTCAAATTGAAATTTATACATTGAATATATTGGTTACTGTTGTCATTCAGGGAACCGTATGCATCAAACATACAGCTACCTGAGAGTGGGGGTCCTAGTGCAAGTCGAAGTTAGTTATGCCGTTTAAGGTATTAGTGTGGTCTATGAATATGTAATCCTCTCCTGTTGTTAGTGGGAAATCAGAAGGGAGTGCGTTGGATGTTTTTTAGTTGGGTAATAAATCTTAATATCATCCCCTAGTATTCCGTCACTCTTATCCCCCTATCTAGATGACGGTGAATGAACCGCTGTTCTAACAGAGACTCTTTTTCCTGAGGACACAAATCTACTTCGCTGGCTTCCATTCCATTCCTCGGAGCTTCCCCAAACGTACGCTGGTGGGGCTAGCACGAATGGTCATCCTCCTTACGCTTCCCCAAACTACTCTGGCAGTAGGTACGCGCGCCATGCCGGTGCCTAGCTGCCGAGGGCTACCGCGCGTGTGCCACTCGAAAGGGCGGACACACATAGGAGCCAAACACCCTCAATTAGGGGCCGAAGACAGTGACTTGTCAGTATTGACAGCAAGGCCCGGCGCAACCGCTGAGAGAGGAGTCGAGGACTACGAAGGGACCCTTCATGAGACGTCGTCTCGTTGGAGTTCAGTCAAAGGCTCAGTTCAGCTTGCGTAATTCGCTGGGCGCGTCGTTGGCAGTCTTTGCTTGGAGTCTTCAGTTGCTGGTTAATGGGAGGATTGACAACGAGCAGCTTTTTCACGACGGGTCTGTGGTCTGGTGGCGCATGGCGTCTCTCGTTTGGCTCGGAGCATCCGCCTGGTCGATATCCGTAATCGACAGGAGGAACTCGACTGACCGGGTCTAGTTCTCAGCTTGGTCCTGTCCGGGACCCTGAATCCCCCCCACCTGCGACTCCATCTGTTGACGCTGGTTCCTCTGCCGGATATGAGCCCCAGTGTGACTGCGGCCGAGCTGCCACGACCATTGCGGGTGCCAGCACACGGAGCACCCTCTCCCTCCAACGTGGCAGCTACCCAGCGAGCCGTGACCCCAGCTCGTCTCTCTCTTGGCTGTGATGTTCCTTGGAATTCACCTGGTTTTATTTCCCTGTGTCTGTGGTGTGTTGGCTGCCTTTGCTAAGTACAATGTGCATAAGTGTTTTCGATCGATGTAAATCTCCCTGTATATCCCGATAAGCTTGCTTCGTGGTGTCCTTCTTGCTGTAATAAAACAATTGTAGAAATGTTCCCAGTTCGTTTCCGTCCTTTCTTTCATTGGTCCAGCATGGTTCGGATCTGAGTTTTAGCCGGGTTTTGCTCCCATTAATCTGTTATCCTAGCCGGCACCGGCTTTGGCAGTTCCGCTCGACTGGACTCCGACCGGAGTTGGTACGTCGTAGGTGGAATTCTACCACAGTCGGTAGAGCTGACCCAGTTCGAGAAGACATGCAGGGCGTGGTTCCACGGTAATGACAACGCCGGTGGTATTAGGTCAATGGTTCCGAGGGCAACAACCACCTGCTAGAGCGCGGTGGATTATTGGGCGTCCAGCCCGGTCGGTTAAGCGACCCACACACTCACGAGTTTATCCGTGAGCAACGGCCTACAATTCGGAGAGTCTGGGGGACGAACGTAATTCCCCACCTAGCGGAGTCGTATCTCAGATTCGGTGGTGGGCCGACCTCTGGTCAGTATTCCCCCCCCGGCCCACAAAAATATATTCCCCATCCTTTTCAAATATACACAAAATCAACATCTCCGTATTCTCAATGAATATATTTGACATTATATGAATTTATTGCAGGTACAGACTATTTTAAGATAGTGAGAAACGGTTTTAATTACCTTATATTTCTTGGAACTATGAGACATACAGGAATGCGTCGTGTTTGGAGAATGGCGTACCTAACGGAAAGCCGAGTCGTCACAGTCGATATTTTTTTACAATATTATTTAAGATTATTTCCAAAACATTCATGTGAATGTTCAACTGAAGATAACAGGTTAGTTAAGATGGTATTTTCTTCTCATGGTATGACTACTGATAAGTTTTAATTAATGGTAATGAAGTTAAATAGGTATTAAGTTATATATATTCCAGTCCAAATCAGAAATTTTAAGAATGTGAACAACATTGCAATAATTTAACACCGAATGAAAATATGAGTTTCAAGTCCTTGTTCCTTCTATTTTCTAGGTTCGTACGACTGTGCAAACTTATCAACTGATGTCTGACCAGCAAGCAAGCAGCAGAAGGCGGCCAGGAGCGAGAAGACCCACCTCCAAAGCGTCGGAAGATGATAGTCATGGAGGCTCGAAGTCCCGATTGGAGCCCGAATGCATTGTGCAACTCCCTGGTTACAATATGGCCCTATGGTGCTATTATCCACAACCAAGGATTCCACAGCCCGACTAGCAAGGTTGAAGGAGATCCGAGACAAGAGACTGGCCAACAACATGGATCAGCTCCAACATATGACGAATACCTGTGACCTAATACCAGATTCCCTTACTGAGTGTCACGGATATCACAGAGAATGCTATCAACGATTTACCATGAACCTCAGTCGCCTCTGCCACTGACTTTCAGATCCATCCACTCCATCATGCTCCGAAGTTAAGTGCAGAGGGATTTCATCAGGGGACAAAGGTATCGTTTTCTTCTGATTGCATCTTCTGTCACTCAAAGGGGAGACGAAAAGGTCAAGATCAAGGACACACACCCTGAAGGCTTAGCATTTGAGTGTGATGGATGGCGAACAGTTCTCGAAGTAGCTAAAAAACAAATGTGACGAGAAATTACTCACACACGGATAAGAGGTCATGATTTGTTTGCTACAGAAGCGAAGTATCACAAATCCTGCCGGGTTATCTACACACAAGAATCCAGCGAATGGAGGAGTACAAGCACAGAGGACAAGGAGAGACAAACAACCTGGCACAAGCACACAGAGGCGCGGCCTTTGCAGAAGTTCAGAAAGTCATAGAAAGGATATCATTAGAGGCAAACACAATGATCAAACTGTCAGACGCTTTCCAGCATTTATATTCGGCAGCCTACAGCATACGGATTTCGCCAATCCCAACTTTCGTGGGGAAAACCTTAAAGCTAAGTTAGAGAAACATGAGAAGTACAAGGACTCATTTGGCGCTGTAGATTACACCACGCAGGAAATCTCCAAACTTACATAGTCTACAATGCAGACACAGTGGCACAAGCGACGCGGTAAGATGTGCATATGAACTTGCTTCTCTTGATATGGTCCAAGAATCTGGTAGATATCTTGCATCGAATGATCCTTGACAGCTTCGCTTAAAGCAGAGGCCTTGAAATGGCCTCCATCAGCCCAGGATCTAGGAAACATGACAGACATCATCCATCACAACTGGAGAAATTTCTGATTTACGTCATATCAGGCAGACCAACTCCTCACACAGCCAAAGCAAATCGACTTGTGAATTCGATAGCGACAAGATATATAGCCGCACAGCAACAAAAAGCAATGGAAACTTCCTAAGCACATGATGAATGCATGACACTGCGCCACTTGTTCAGGAAGCGAGAAATTGATCACCCTCCTTAATCGAATGGGACACTCAGAAAGCACTCGGTCTCGTTGGACTGGGGAG
>CM068966.1:83004161-83015304 GCA_035128595.1 Eptatretus atami
GATAAAATAAAGTAAATAATTCTGGCTGCCAGACAATGTGTCTGATCAAGCTAAAATTTATAACATTTATTCCACATCACTTCTACATCATAATTGTGAAGTTTCATGTCAATTGCTTAAGTGGCTCCAGAGAAAATATTATTTAATATTTTCTCCAATCCAATATGGCTTCCAAACCATGTGACCTATCAATTATTCCATAACAAAATTGCACAACCAAGGCCTGAGGAACATTTCTGTGAAGTTTCCCCTCAATCTGTCCAGCCGTTCTGGAGAAGAAGATTTTTTATAGGTTTTATGGAAATCCAATGTGGCTGCCAAACCATGTGACCTATGACATCACATGTGTGAACCTTTTGTTCCCCATGGCTATTTGGTCATACGTGTAAAGTTTTCCCTCAATCTGTTCAGCCAATTCACCGAAGTTTTTGAAGGTTTTTTTTTTAAAAAAAACAACGTGGCTGCCAAATCACGTGACCGATGACATCATCAAAATGTTTTTTCTGTGGACCATTTTATCCCTAGATGACCCTCAAAATTTTTCATACTGATCAGATGTGGCGTTCTACATTTGCAATTATGATGTCACAACGAAGGCACCTATGATGTCATAAAAAATAACTTATTCCGCATGAGGAGTTCTTGATGTGTGTCAAGTTTCAATTTTTTTCTTTGATGTGGTTTCAGAAACTTGATGATGTGGTTTCAGAGATCCAAAATGTTTCTGTTTTTACAACATGGCTGCCACACCACGTGACCTATGACGTCATAATTATGATGAGAGCATTCTCCATGATGAGTCACACCAATGGTGAGAATTTCTTCTCAATCTGACAACTGTTTGCGGAGAAAAACACGAAAAATCTGTGCGATCAAAAAAAAAAAAAAAAGACAGACAAACAAACGAACAAACAGACCCAAACGCAGTACCCTCTTCCTCCGGCGAAGGGAATTAAATAAAAGCTTTAAAAGTTTGAGAAATAAAAGCATTTTTTCTGGAAGTTTACCGCCATTGATGCACCATCTTTTACACCACCTTATTTACAGTACGTCTCCTGTTTGGAATGATTTTCAATTTTGGTTGACTGCCAGTCAGGTACAGACCAAAAAATAATTCCTTACTACTCTGCGTGCGTGCGATGAGATTCCGTACAATTTTCCAAATTCAGAGCCAAAGTACGGCTAAACTGCTGGTCCATGATCAGATTTGTGTTTTGCGGTGTTAAAAATGTAAAATTAAATTGCAATGAAGTAGTTGCTCAATCATAGACCGACATCTGTAGACAGACAGATTGAACCAATTGCTTAACCACGGTTTGCACTTCACACGCTGGGTAAAAGTGCATTTTCGAGAAGCAAGTTGATTTAATACTGTAGCTTTTAATCATTCTGACAGTCACGGACAAAACAAATTATTTAAAGATAGCCTGTAATCCTGGATGATGGCAGTCAAAAAGAAGTAGAAGTGGACAACCCCCATTTCTTAATCTGTCCAACATTATCCTTTATGTCTCTTCTCTCTTTATGTCCAAACTCTGCAGACGGGGCTTCAGAGCTGGCAAAGCAGTCAGTCTCAATGTTATGGTACTGGGTTGTTTGCCAGTGATTTCCCAGCAGTTAGTTAGTCAGGGGAGGAATTTGTAATTTGATGAGGGTGCAGGTTATAACTCAAGTTCTATTCATGAAACACACTGTGGGATATTTAATGTCTATCAATGACCTTGAGTGCTCGCAGATGGGTCCACTGGCTTACGTCCATCCAAGGGATGGCACACAGTGAAGCAACACCCTAACAGTGATGACCGAATAAAAAGGTTTCTAGTCGGGCTGAAAATAAAACCCAACTCAATAGCTCAACAGTAAGTGTGGTGTGTGTGCCACCTCTGTACCATCCTGTTGGACCATCGATAATGTGAATAGGTTATATCAAGGTACATAGGTGTTATGAAGATGAGGCACAATGGCATTGTGCTTAAACCATCACAAATTTCCTTATACACACACTAACATGGCGAAACATTAAGTTTCTGTACCGGTATACGTTAAGTTTCAATCACTGTAATATCAGTACAAGGTATAAACCTCAGATGACTATACATTGGTTACATAAAGACGCACACAAGGAATTCAAGTTGCTAGATTAAGGTGTATGATTATTCAATGAAGTGCAGCACATGTTTGCAAAATGTTTTGTCAGGCCCCTTCATGGAAGGACAAAACATTTTCTGTCATGGATGTATGCGTCAGCCTCAGGGTTCAGGCAGGAGAAGGTAATTTTCAACAGAATCATCGGTTTAATTTCAGTAATTGTAGCCAAGCATCCAATGGGTCCAAATGTGTGTTGGGACTGGTTCTGTCGTAATGGTAGAATGAAAAGGGGCGAATGTCAGAAGGGACTGTCACTGGCCATTCACACTCTTTGTACAACAGGACGACCTTCAACAAACTCCCAATAACAGGCCTATCTCCCACAGGCAGTAGGCTAGTGAGCTGTAAAGTGCAAGAGGGGACACCCACTGCTGTAACCCCAGCTGGCTTCATTTTCTCTGCGTCTTGTCATGTGTCACTTTCAATGTTGCCTTTGGAGTGAATCGTTTCTTCTCTCTTCGAGCCAAGACCTCTGCAAGACCAAAATGGGCCAGCGGCTGCTGCTTGGCACACAGTATCTGTTTGGGCTCTAAACAACAGGCCAGGGACTACCTCGACGTGCAAGCAAGGTTAGTGGCATCCATTGACATTACAGTGATTCAGGTTAAAAAAATATATAAAATATATTTTGTGAAGAAGCTGAAGGGATATGAACTTTTCTTCCTCCCAGGAAAGTAACTTAAGAAAGCTCCAAGTGCAATATCTGAGAGGCTTATTTTTTGAATTGCCAAAAACCATGAAGTGTTTTTGGTACAGTTGTTTTGTTGTTGTTACATTTCAGAATCATCTACACCTGTAGCCATAAACATGCATAAAGTCATGCTCTTGACACTGTTTAGCACAAGTTCAGGTGCGCTGTACTCGGTCACTAGTTAGCGAATGTTTCCACGCAGTAATTTGATAGACCAAGAAATCTTAACGTTTTTTTCAAACTGGAACATTTGTTTTAGTAATTCTGTTTTCTATCATGCATCATCATCATCATCATCATCATCATCATCATCATCATCATCATCATGTACCACGCCCTATACAGAGCGTTGGTAGTGCTGAAGCAGTTATTCGGATACAAACCTGAATGGCTCGCCACTCCGACTCAGGAAGTCAGTGCAGGAATTTGAGATTTGTTTTGGGTGCTGGCGATAGCTCGTCTACTCTTCATGAAGGACACCTTGGGATCTTTAACGTCCACCAACTAATAACGGCAGATGGGACGCCTAGTTTAACGTCCATCCGAGGGACGACACACGCACTGATGTCTCTCCCTGCCTGTGAAACACCGCGATGGCAGTTTATAGCTGGTTCAGGATTAACACCCAGGCTCGACAGATTGGAGACGAGTGTGCATACCTCTCGGCCATCAGGCCAGCCCCCATTTTCCATAAATTGATAAACCATGGACTCTTTTAAACATGATCTAAGTGAGATGAGTTTCTGCTTCATTAAAACCGATTATTATTCATAAAACTTTTATTCAAGCAATACCAACATATATATTTGAGAGATAAGTTAAACTCATTTCTTCACTCGAGATTTCAAAAGAGGGTCACATGTTACACCAAAAAAACTGGATAAAAATCGCAACAATATTGATCAAAGTGTGCTAACTGCTGCTGAAAGCAAAGATAATCTGACTTATTGGGTGGTAACCCTTTGTCGGAGTAAAAGAGTGGGATTGTATAAGGTTGAGGGTTGGCATAGGCATTGAGTGAGTGAGAGAGGTGCATGCGTCACAGAGTTGACACAGTAGCATGCTGGAGAGAGAGAGAGAGAGAGAGAGAGAGAGAAGAGAGAGAGACAGAGAGGACAGAGAGAGAGAGACAGAGAGAGAGAGAGAGAGAGAGAGAGACAGAGAGAGAGAGACAGAGAGAGAGAGACAGAGAGAGACAGAGAGGAGACAGAGAGAGACAGAGAGAGAGAGACAGAGAGAGAGAAGAGAGAGAAGAGGAGAGAGAGAGAGAGAGAGAGAGAGAGAGAGAGACAGAGAGAGAGAGAGAAGAGAAGGAGAGAGAGAGAGAGAGAGAGAAGAGAGAGAGAGAGAGAGAGAGACAGAGAGAGAGACAGAGAGAGAGAGAGAGAGAGAGAGAGGAGAGAGACAGACGAGAGAGAGAGAGAGAGAAGAGAGAGAGAGAGAGAGAGAGAGAGACAGAGAGAGACAGAGAGAGACAGAGAGAGAGAGACAGAAGAGAGAGGACAGAGAGAGAGAGACAGAGAGAGAGAGACCAGAGAGAGAGAACAGAGAGAGACAGAGGAACAGAAGAGAGACAGAGACAGAGACAGAGAGACAGAGGACAGAGAGAGACAGAGACAGAGAGAGAGGAGAGAGAGAGAGACAGAGAGACAGAGAGAGAGACAGAGAGAGAGAGAGAGAGAGAGAGAGAGAGAGAGAGAGAGAGAGAGAGAGAGAGACAGAGAGAAGAGACAGAGAGAGAGAGACAGAGAGAGAGACAGAGAAGACAGAGACAAGAGAGACAGAGACAGAGACAGAGGAGACAGAGACAGAGAAGAGACAGAGACAGAGAGAGACAGAGACAGAGACAGAAGAGAGGACAGAGACAGAGAGAGACAGAGACAGAGAGACAGAGACAGAGAGAGACAGAGGACAGAGAGAGGCAAGAGACAGAGGAGAGACAGAGACAGAGAGAGACAGAGACAGAGAGAGACAGAGACGAGAGAGACAGAGACAGAGAGCAGGACAGAGAGACAGAGAGAGACAGAGACAGAGAGAGACAGAGACAGAGAGAGACAGAAGACAGAGAGAGCAGAGACAGAGAGAGACAGAGACAGAGAGAGACAGAAGGTTGAAAACCCTCAAGTGACAGACAGACAGACAGACAGAAGGACAGACATACAGATGGAGCCGATTACAATTTTTCAAAGAGTGTGGGGATAAATATTATTATGATAATGTCACTTATCGGCTGTATAGACATCTTCATGTTCCTATATGCAAGCACGAATGTATATTACTCATGTGCATCTTTGTTTTGGATCAAAACATAACTCATTTGTTATTACTGGTCAGCAAAACTCTCGATGGATTGAATTACAGATGTTAATTTTTATTTATCTGCGTGCAGGAGGTTTCCATGTTGAATAACCGCCTATCTGCCTTGTGAAGCTATCCTCTGTGTTTCTGATGATCGGAGAAACATTCCCAGAGCCCTTTCACAAATAGATTCACATCAGAGGCAAACAGTCCTTCCAAGAACTCCCATCTCGAAGACTCTAAACAATAACTATAGCAATAAGTTGTTTTGTGTACCTTCTTTCAAAAACAATGTAAAATTGAGTCAAACATCATGAAATTGTACATAATGCTTGCTCTAACAAGCAATTAAAAAAGCTTGTCATGTAAGCACTACAATTATAACCAGATAACGATTGGGAAGAATAAAGGGTGGAGGGAGGCATGTGAGTGAGAATAAGGGGTCGGGTGTCAGATGACAATTGAGCATTGCACAAGGGCAAGTGAATAAGTACTTATTAGCTTAAAGTTGTGATAAGTTTTTGTAAAATTTTCAGGACCCTGTGTTTTGTGACTGAGATTCATGCCAACTCTCCACAAAAGATGCCTGCCTAGTAAGCTACAGCCTCAAAGATTCAGTGCAAAGTAAGAAAGTTTTATGACCAACATGACTGATTGTTTACTTCTTCTTCCTTATCACTCAATGATGAAGAATCACTCAAAAACATTATTGGTGATGGATCCTGATTCTGATGCTCACCAAAATCGAATCAATTCTTCCTTGTTACATACCCAACCTGTCCACCAAGTTTTGACCAAATCCATCCACAACTTTTGTTTACTTATTTTGTTGAAAAAAAAATGTTTTTTTTCACAATATATGCATTACCAGGTCCCTTAAACTTGGCAAGATGTCGGAGGATCGTTTGGATACAGGGGAAGATAAGCCAAATTATCACTTTGTAAAGTCGAATATAGGGTAGTAATAGTGATTATTATGACGAAAATTAAATTTTTTCATCATATGTCGGTCTGTCTCGTTTGTTACGACTCAGTACGGCTCGACACGGCTCGGCGCGGCACAGCATGGCACGGCTTGGCATTTCTATGAGTATGAAAACTCGCGAACATTTTCAGGTGTCTTCGTCAAACTTTACCAGAGATTCTGAAATACAGAAGTGAGGTTGTCAATGTTTTTTGACTATATATGTCAAAGGTCAAGGTGACAGTGATGTCATTTGCATGATATTCGTCATACCTGTCAGAATACAGCCTGACACCTTGTTATGATGTTTCTACTCTGGTGTGCCTTGGTATCTTCGCAATTTGGATGAACATTTATTACTAAAAGGAGAAGCGTCTGACCCTCCACCACATGAAAAAGAAGCAGGACCCCGAGCCTTAACGTCATGATTTCTGCTGTCATAGCTTAATTAAAATGGTATCGTTGGAAAGCTAATAATCAATTTAATTGGAACAAAAATTTGCATCTGCTTGTTCGTATACACCTTTGGGGTTTTCTTCCCTTTAGTGTATGTATGTTGTTCATGGTGCCAAACCCAGCTCATTCTCTAGCGACTGCAACCCAAGGTTTGCAATTCATGAGTATGAACGATCGTGCAGGTCATCAGCTACCAATCAAATGGATCTTTGTCAGTTAGGGTCTGTAACTTCTGAGTGACGTTACAGTGACTACATCAACGGCATAACGTTTTGGAAACTTGTATTTCAAATAAACGGATACAAAGTCAAATGAGGACATTCACCATTACGTACAATGTCCAACTCCGATTCCCGCGTTGAGTTGTTTCCAACCAGTATCCCTGTCAACTCACAAGTGTTTACCTCGTCCTCCGGGACTGTTGAATGATCAAGTCCTATCACATAGTTCTCACGCAATGTCCTTGCAGCGTCCATCGGGGCTGTCCAACAATCGACTCACGTTGCGTTGTTCTCTCTTGTGTGCTGGCCCATTCAAAATGATTGAAGAGCTCAAAGGAATTATTTCCCGATACACAATCTTAATGAATTTTAATCAGCCTGATTATAATCGGCTCCACGCGTTAACAACCACTCTGGACATTAACACCTCATTCACTCATCCGAGTTAAATCAACCATGGGGACGATCGAAACACATCTCATCACATGTCACCCGTCTCCCTACACCTCCCACTCACGGGTTTATATAGTAACACAGGATGATCCTATGCCTTCCAGCAAATGCAATTCTCGTATATACTGGGAGTTTAGTCTCAGAACCTTCCAGCGCCTTCACAAATCTCACCAGGCAGTTTCCAGTACAATACTGCCATCCACAGTCAATATTAGCTCACCACATGAAGCAGTTTACAATTCACCGATTTGTGCTGCAACAAACTTATAACATGCAACAGTCAATTTGTATTGCTCATTTATAAGCATTTACTAACGCTTATCCACAAATACCACAACCAATGCTTACTGGCCATATCGTCTAGCATTTGACACTGTTTAATCATAATCATGCCTGTCTTAGATGCCTTTTTTAGGGGATTGAAGAGTAAGAAACAGGAATGGGAGCTTAACGCAGTAGTTCCAACAGCAACATTTATTATTTGACAGCAGGAACCCTTTAAATCAGCGGTTATTAATAGGGGAGGGGTAAATTTACAGATTGACGGTAATAAATCCCATGGCTGGAGGTAAATATACCAATTCCAAAATAGTGCAATTTTAAACCCAGAACCTGGACTGTTATCTGAGATCACTGAAGATGTTACTGTACATTTGAAAACCTTGAAAGATCACATCACTGGCTACTTTGCAACGGACATAATTACTACAGAAAGCTGGATATTGAGACCATTCACCACTGATCGGACTGAGATGAATGATGACGACTCAGTGAAAGAAGAGTTGATTGATCTTCAAAACTCTCCTGGTCTGAAAAACGAATTTCAAAGAGTGAGAATGAATCTTTGGAAGAAACTGACATTAATTTGCACTTCTCACTCAGCGTGTCTTCCAAGTGGTCGTTCCTTTCGTCACCATGTATCTCTGTGATACCGGGTTTTCAGCCCTAGTAGCGATGAAGACAAAGGCCAGGAACCACCTGAAGGCTGACAAAGAAATGTGAGTTGTGTAGTCAAGAACAACTCCTCGAATAGAATAACTGATTGGGTGAAGCAGCAAGCCAGGCAAATGCAACATATTGTTGTGGGGCCGAGTTTTGGTGGCGATAAACGACCACTAGGTGGAGCAGTGGAGTCATCTCCCACCGAACACCCGGAATTTAGGTCGTGACTCGGACAACTCCGAAAGGTCACGGGTCTCTGAGAGGAACCGTGGTCGCCAATATTTTGACGGCGTGAGGTAGGGTCCACTTGTCTAACTCCAATTTACCTAAGTACCCACGCCATCCAACTACCGGGGAAACCACACCCTCGGCCGACTTTGTCCGAATCGAGTCGCTATCACCGACTTGGATCCAGCGTAACCGAGCGGAATTACAAAAGCCGCGCCGGGCCAAATGAACAATTTACCGGCCCGAACGGCCTTACTAATTCTCCAACACGCACCTTGCTAAACGAATGAAGGAAAGGACGAGGATGAGCTGAAACGTTCAACAATAGGATATTTATTTACAATAGGTGGGGAAGTATACATAAAGGGCAGAGTTAAACCGACTATAAGAAATGAATGCAAATAATGTACAGGCACTAAACAGTTTTATTAAAGACGGGCCCACACACAGACACACACACACACCACACACCCACACACACCACACAACACACACACACACACACACACAAACCCACACACACACACAAGTGGACCAATGGTCTTTATTGAAGTCTTCCAGCTCGAGAAAGGGAGCTGGAGACCAGAGCCTGCGCTTGGACCTGTCCGCCTCATGTGGTCTTCGACGATCTGGCTCTTTGGGACTCGAACCCGCAGCAACGATTCACTCCAAGCACAGGGACGGAGGAAAAGTGTCGGATGCCAGTGGACGAGATGAGAGACGACCCGAGCACTGCCAAGCCGATCAGACCAAGACGAGTCGATCTCCGGCACCTCGAACCCGATCGCTGCAAAGCCGACCAGACCAGACGAGTCGATCTCCGCACCTCGAACCCGATCGCTGCAAGCCGACAAGACCAGATGAGTCGATCTCGGCACCTCGGACCCGATCGCTGTCAAGCCGACCAGACCAAACGAGTCGATCTCCGGCACCTCGAACCCGATCGCCCAACCCTGACACTGTTCCAAGGCCTTGACATTCCTTATATTGCATTTCTCCTGCGGGCTGGGGTGTCGTGGGAAGGATCGCCGTCTGAGACGTCTCGCCTCTCATTGGTTGAGAGGCTGTGGGAAAGTTTCCCTCTGAGACATCGCCTCCCATTGGTCCGGGGTTTGTGAGAAAGTCGATGTCTGAGACGTCTTGCATCTCATGGTCGCGGGGCACATTCCATCTCTCTGGGGCGGAGTCGGAGCTCTGGTGGCCGAGAAAACTCCGCCCACGTACGTGGTCGAACGCACGTAGACAATGGCGTCTGTGTGAGGAGCGAGGTGAAGGCGTGTTGTTGTAAACGAATCTCCGCAGCGCACACACCTAATTCCCATTAGACACAGGTAGGGGGCCCTAACTATAAACACACACTTACCGATATAACTGTTCTATAGGGACCCTGGCTGTTGTGTGCGATGGGTTCCAGATTCGTAACAATATATCCCAATGACACTCGGGGTTTTGGTGTTTTAATTGTGTGTAATATTGATTGACATGAGTGTAATATGTTCGTCTCTCTTTGATCACAGTTTATTATTGCACAATACTAGTATAATAAATGCTGTGCTTTTAGATCTTTTTTTTTTGCCAAAATTGCATTGGCCAGTCAATGAGTTTAAATAGCTCAAGGGGTGGGGGTAAATGGTTGGTCAAATCGAGCCTAGAGGGTAAACGGCAGAAAAAATGGTTAAGGATCCCTGCTTTTGAAGGACATGGAAGGAGCACACAAAATTATACAGTATGTAGTAATATTTCTCGAAGCAATATAGAAATATCTAAAAGTACGTACATGGAAGGAGCATAAAAACAACAACCACAGCCACTACGACAGTAGAAATAACAGCAACTAGAATGTCACTTGGTCGAGCACATACCTCCGTCACTCAATGCCTGATCCACGAGAAAATATCGGGCCTAATGTATTTTTGAAATATCATGCAATATATCGTTTTTGATCCAATCTCTCAATGGTGAAGAATCACTTAAAAAATTAAATAAAACTCGGATCTAGAACTTCACCAAAATTGAATAAATTCTTCCTCGTCACACACCCAACGTCGTATCCACCTAGTTTCGTCCGAATCTGTCCACAACTTTTTGAGATATTTTGCTATATATTGGTTTAGCCCGATCTCTCAAAGGTGAAGAATCACTTAAAAAATATCAGATCCGGATCAGGATCTTCAGCAAAATCTTATCAGTTGGTCCTTGTCACACACCGAACCTGTACTCCAAGTTTTGTCTGAAACTGTCAACAATTTGTGAGATATCCTGCACACAAACAAACAAATATACAATCAAACAGACAGACAGGGGTGAAAACATAACCTCCTTCCACCTTCGGTGGTGGAGGTAATAACAACAACAACAACAACTACTAAGTGTTATAAAAAAAAGAATCCTTTTTCTCATGTTTCACTTCATTTTATATCCTCATTGAGTTTAACAGAGACATGCAATACTGCAATATGTTTGTGAATAGCAACATACTGTCTTTTGTTCGAACGCATTAGCGAAGCGATGGGTAGGCATACCTAGTTTATTATGATTTGAAAGGGTGGAAACTTCATTTCAAACGAGCGAAGGATATTTACTCAAGTGCTGGCATCTTCTAACCCCCCCCCACAAAAAAACCTCACAAAAAGTTTGTCACATATTCGGAAAGGACTCTCAAATGTAGTGAACACCATATGTCAGAGAAACACTTTCGAACAGGACAGGAAGGGCTGCAGGGACAAATAGGTGAAGAGAGAA
>CM068966.1:83015314-83058874 GCA_035128595.1 Eptatretus atami
GAATGAATCAACAAAGGGCTCTAAAAATGTAAAATGCAAACGCTGAGCTGGAATACTGAAAGCACAAAGACACCAAATAAGAACCGTGCTTCTCTTTTATAGCTGCACCTCTCTCATGGCCCCTATCTTTACTCAACGTACACATGGCACAGCACTGGGATGTGATGAACAGCCACACGATGACATCACACCGAGAGTAAACTATTTATTTATTGTCAGATTCACAATGTCTCTTGTAGATATACATCACACAATGCCCGTTACTGTGAGAAATCATGAAATGGGAGGTTTATGGCAAGGGATGAAATGCCATGAAATGGAAAGGGATAGGTATGTATTTGAAGCAAATATGTGGAGTCCACTTTAAAAAAAAATCAGATAGAAAGTGGAGGTCGAAGGTTATTCGGATGCCACATGGATTCTAGGAAAGTTCATCAAAGGCAAAGAGTGATGTGAGGTCAGAACAGTTTTGGGGATTGTGAGCAAAGTGAAATATGCTGCAGAGCAACAACCACCAATCAATAACTTTCAAATTTAATTTTGGCAATCATCATTAAAAAAACAACCTCAAAGAGCTAAGATCCTCGTCCTCTTAATGATGAATATGACATCATTATGATGTATCAGGTTTGCGATAAATATCTGTGCTAATGCCGGCTTGATTCCCGCAAACAAATTCAAACAGCTTGCCTAGTTCGGAGATAATTTTATAGGCGATTTCCATTAGCGGCGATATTATGACGTCAACTTTTTTTTCTAGAAATAATTTCCAAAATTGGAGATGGTTACTGCCTGCGCGTGGGCTTTCTGCATATCCATGGCAAGTGTCACGAAGATCCGATGAAAACTCTGGGTTGTGAAACCAAAAATGTCAAAAAATAGGAATGACGTCATAGTGATGTATCATACGTGCGCTAATTCATCTCTGCTAATGCCCTGTTCGATTCCCGCAAACAGAATTCAAAAAGCTTCCCTAGTTCGGAGATAATTTTGAGGCGATTTCCATTAGGAGATATTTTGACGTCATAACTTTTTTATAGGAGGAATTTTCAAAATCGGAGATGGTTACTGTCTGCGCAGGGTATTTTTTACTTATATATGCCAAGTTTCAGGAAGTTTCGATGAAAACTGTAGGCTGTGAATCAAAAAAGTCCACAAGAAGAAGATGAAGAACAACAACGTGAGTAAGACTTAGAGATCCCCCACGAGGATCTAAAAATCCTCAGCCAAGAAGAGATTAATATATTTTATTTAAACGGTGTGTATTTCTACGTCAGTAAGATCATTGGTTTCGTGTCGTTTATTGTCACAATATTTCCCAACCTCGCTACAAGTGATTGCATCGGTCACCGTGACGGCTCATGACCTGCCCATGGTCACATATCTTTTCTGCGTAGCATTTCATTTGTGCTTTCCATGAAGTCACAACTAGCTTGAAGAGTTAAAATATTCCACTGGAGAAATATGTAATGACGATATACTAATTTGCCCCTTTTGCTTGAAAAACGGGAATAAAAGGGAAGTTGGGGACAGTATTATACCTGCGGTACAAGAACGATTTTTAAGTGGGGGCAATATTCAATTTCAATCATAATTCGGTGTGGTATATTACCAAGTGTTTCAAAATGCGGCACTCATTCAACAGCCAAGGCATTCATTCATTAGTTCATTCATTCAACAGACAAGTGGGATTTGAACTCAGAGATCCTAGGATCCAAATCCCACCATCCTAACCATTAAGCCAACACCGAGCATGTCATGCCTATCACCTAACAAAAAGTTTTAAAATGGCACACATAATAAATTATTGGGAAAATCACGTAAATTCCTTTATAGAATCTTCTTCTCTACACCCACTAGCCAGAATACGACCAAATTTGGGTTACAACATTAGGCCAGGGCCCAGAGAAGCTACGGGTCCAGTGGTCCTATTTAAGAAAAAATTTGTATCAATTTTAAAAGTTGCTTTATTTTTATTGTCTGATGTCGTTCATTGTTTGTTTCCCTATTATTTTCCCTTTTCTCCCATTCATAGTCCACTTGACTTTTAATGCTGAAAACCTGCCTGACCAGTGACCATCCATGTCAAAAATGTTCATTTTCACCTTGACGAGCTCCCTGACTCCTTATCCTGATTTCATGCATGCTCCTCTGACTCACTCCCACCCTTTCTCAACTCTCATCCCTGTCACCCTCTTTTGCTCTAATGAAGGGTTAAGCACAACAACCTTATTTGGGTTCAGAAAAGAATATTGGAGCTAAAATAAATAAATAAATAAATAAATAAACATTTTTGGGATTTAGTATGAGTCGTTGCATTGCTGCACAAACCATTTGGAAAATGTTTCAGCTAAGGGCACCTATGCATCAATGTCACCATTCATAAACCGCAACATATGAAGGATGTTTACTCGTGTTGTTTTCACTTTCAACGACAGTACAGGCCATCCAACGAATGGCCTCAAAATGTGGTGCCATTAATCCAGATGATTAATGATCGTGGTGAACAAAATAGTGATAATTTCACATATCACAATCTATCACCCGATGCCCAAACCCTTGATGAATTTCGTGTTTGTCCAAAATACCTGGAAACGTGTCATTGTGCCAGTTGCAATGGATGAGGAAAGTGATAAAGTGTTCACAGGAGATGTGGGTTTAAAAGCCAAGAGACTATACAATGTAATAATATACGAGTTTGGTTGTGATGTTGAACAATTTAGATCTTCAAAATATTTAGATTTTTGTTTTTTTTTCAAAATATTACAATTGTCGGGTAATTAATGTGGTTTGTATTGAAGTTCACTTTGACTCTAAGTTTTAAACTGAGCAATGTGGAGATGAAAGACGATGGAGGAAGCCACGATTTGACGATGAAATTTATTCTGTTGCAAAGTGAATGATTCCGTCTTTCTCCGTCATAAACACTTCCAACTCCCTCCGAAGCCTGTATCAATTCATCACCTTGACAGCCGCCGTATTTTGCCTTTATTTGTTTCGGTGTACAGACCTTTTCATCATGAAATGAAAACATGGGATACAAGCAAGAGTGAGCACAACCCATACAAATGGCAGCCTTGATCAAATGGGTTTTATTTTTGAATTTTCTTCTGCATAATATTCCGGCAGTCCTGATAACACAAAACGGTGAAGCTAGAAAATCTGTCAAATTATAAAACTAATATCAAAATGAAACGTAATGTGTGTCACGGTCTTGCTCATCTATCTCACAGACAGTTCAATTTTTCTGCCACAGATATCTCTGTACATTTACTTTGGTAGAAGCATTGCCTGAAAATTGGATCCCTCATGCCAAACAGTTGGAAGGCATGATACCAAAAATTCAACACTATTGTTCACATTTTCGTCTTTCAGGGAATATATATATATATATATATATATATATATATATATATATATATATATATATATATATATATATATAATCGCTTTCAACGTCGTTGGAAGTTTGGTATTCCTGGTGTTGACTTAATGGTGAAAGTGGTGGGTTTGGGATCCCAGCATCCTGAGTTCAAATGTCACTTTTTGTTGAATTAATACCAGGTGGGGTTGACTGCCTATCATCCTTCTGAGGTTGGCAAAATGAGTGCCAGCTTGCTGGTATCCTGTGTCGGAGTGGCGACAGGTCCAGGATTGTTCCCAATAGCCAAGGAGACTGCTTAGGCAGCACCAACGCTCTGCACAGAGTACAGTCCCAATGGATGGATGGATGGAAGTTGGGTAATCATCTTGGCAGGTGACTTTGTGTATTACATTAAATATGTAATAATTGTCCTTTGGCCTCTGGATCAAATTCCAAACTATAAATTAGTGGAATGAAGTGGAAACCATGTCATTCTGAACAACAGTATTTCATCAGGAAAACTCAATGCTTGAACAAATGGGAATATTAATTGGGAATATATGTTAAGAAATGACAAGAAGGAAAGATGTGCATCAACATACAAAAAAACAGATGTGTCACATTTCAAATGCTGTCTCAAGGGAACCATAAAAGATTATTCTTTGTTGGACCTTCACAATGGAATCCGTCCATCCATTCCATTGGGACCATACTCTGCGCAGAGCGTTGGTGTTGCCTAAGCAGTCTCCTTGGCTATTGGACACAACCCTGGACAAGTCACCACTCCGACACAGTATACCGGCATGTTGGCACTCATCTTTGCCGACCTCATAAGAATAACAGGCAGAATCAACCCCACCTGGTATTCATTCAACAGCCGAGTGGGATTTGAACTCAGGGTCCTCCAATGGAATCCTCACAGACATATCGAGTAGGCCGAAAGAGCTTTATGACTCCCATTTGAAATTACCGGGTCAGAACACGTTTTACCTTTAACATAATAAAGCCCCAATCAGTTGATATTTTCTGACAGATTATAAAGCAATTTTCATCAGTAGTTGCTCATGAAAGACCAACTTTAGGAACACAGGGGTTCAAATCAAATGTGATCCTTACCATATGTCCTGTGTGACACGTGCTTTCCAATTAGGGGAAACGCTCCTTGAACATTGATCTACTTATCCGATGACCCAGGGCAAAGGCTTGCATCCCTTCTTGCATTATGAGTATTTGTGTAAGTCGATTATTGATAACTACGGATTACTTGGTGTTCATTTATAGCTGGTTTGATGTGTAGGCCCAGAAGTTGCAAATTGAATGTACAGCATCTCCTTCGAACTTACGAGCCATTATTAATTAAATATATGCGTTTGCATCGATCTCATTATAAGAAGCATAGAGAAAGTGCTTGATTAGCCCCTATGGCCTTGTCATTCTGTTTACCACACCTCACGGAGATCAATTCGGCACAGGAAGACACTAAGATGAATGGGAGACCTCCAATTGACTTCCTACTGCTGAATATTGATTTTGTTCATACTGTTCTTTTGGCTCCTTTGAAGGTCACCATTTTATTTTAATTTCCATACTAAAAGCAGTGAGGTTTGGCATAAAGGTACAATGGAGCCTTGCTATGTATTCTGTCCTAACGTTCCTTAGCAGTTCACTGTGATGCCCAAGGGACCGTCTGTCTATAATACTGATTAATGAGTTGGGAAAGGTTCCAGTTTTGAACACCACTTGAATTTCTCTCCACATTGAGTCTGCCGCTTTGTTTGAGTCTTCACAATTAACTTTGTGTAACCAGGATGTTTCGGAGGAATCCATTTTTACGTGTGGTGTTCTGTACGAACATTGAGACTCAGACTCATGAGATTTGGAGGTCTAAGAGCATTCAGCTATTGCAATTGGTGTTGCCATTGAATAACGTGTTAAATTTCGGAATATACAATGTACATGCAACATTAGCATCATGTGATGCTACATTAAGGCTTTGTGCAAAATGAATGCATTTTGCAAAGCTGTCCAAGCAATGTAACAAAGTTTGCGCACAGTCAATAGACGTACAAAACATGTCAATTGTGGAGGTTAAAGACAGTAAATGAATATTAGTTATACGTAGAACATTTATATGTGTTAAACATTTGTGGTTAAAGTGTATAATGTTTCATGTTTCAAGGGATGTTCAATCTCTCTTGGAATGAATAGCACTGTTTATTGCACTATTCGTAATTTAGAGGTTGGTCCAGGCTGTATCTCTTGATGGTCAAACTTGAGTCAGTTGTCTGGCAGATTAGTGCATGCACATAAATCCTTTTCACTGCTGGCTTTTTATTTGTAAACGAAGTTATGGCTTATTCAAGAGTGAAGTGACAGAGGGGAAAAGGTAACCCACTGGCAGTGAGGCAGTGGAGCAACATTTAGATGCAGTGAGGAGATGAACGAACAGGAGGAGAAAGACAAGGGAAGGAAACAAACTTGCAATTAAGTTGAAGTTGGGTAAAGAAGGATAGAAGAGATCAAGGGTAGGGATGGAGAATGACCTGAGATGGGATGTTGTCGTTCCACCACCTTGAAAGCCAAAAGAAAATAGTGGGACTGAACCGATTGAAGAATGTCTCTAAAGTGTGAGAAATGGGGAACAAAGGAGTCAAGGTGAACAGTGAGCCTTGTTCCTGCACAAAAGGGTTGTGCAGATTATTCGCATTTGAATAAAAATATCTGTGCACAAATGTGAGCCCATGGGTAACACTTGGCATGCATGCAGGCACAAGAGCTATGAACATGCAGTAATTATTGCACATAACAAATGTTCGCAAAGAGCAAGTGCAGATCTCAATTCTAAAGGCCCAGTCACACTGACGTTTTAGCCAGCGATGGCAACGTATTAAAATGTATGTAAAACGCTGGCTTACGTTGAACTTTGATGTGTTTTTTAAAAGATTCGGACATATTCATAACGACTTGGTCTTATGTATAACGTATTAGTAAGGACACAGAACGTTTCGTTGTGTTATAGCTAACTTATACCAACGAATGCTGAACCTGTTGGCGGCCTACACAACCTATCCCAACGATAGTCTAACTTATGCATAGCGCGCTGCACGTATCGCCGACGATGACGTGACGTAGCCTATTAAAAGGCTGACGCATAACGATTCAAATCATAACCCCGCAGAAATGGAAGTGTCAACATCGCAGTCACACCTTGGCGATCTTGCCAGCGTTGCCGACCTAAGAAAAATGTGTCTAAAACGCTGGCGCACGTCGAATACGGTATGGGTAAGTTTGGTATACGTGAATAGAACGCTAAAGTACGCTATCATACGTCGTAGTAAGTGGAGTACGTCAAGTAATTTTAAACATGTTCAAAATTTTACGAGTACTTGGCGTATGACACACGTTCCGCATGCGATGGAATAAGTTGTACACACGATATGCGGACGCTTACACACGTCGACAAAGGCTACTTGTAAGCTACTCATAAGTCGAAACACGTCGCCGGTAATGTCTTTTTACGCGAAACTTATTTCTAACTTATGTTTGACGTGCTTTGAACAATTCTTTACGTAGTCCCAACGCACATTGACGTATGTAGACGTATTCCATTGACGTCTTCCGGTCGACAAAAAAACTAAATGAACGTGTTTCTAACTTACAACTGCCATATAATGACGTGTTCCCAGCGTTTGGGGAATTGGTATATAAAATGGTCTTCACAAGGGGAACCCATCAGTGTTTTCGACTCCTTTTTGAGTCGATGTCCATGTCAGCAGTAACAGTATCAGTTCAGTATGTATTAGTAGTAGTTTGTTCATGTTGGCAGTAGTAGGTGATGTGTATGGGAGGGGTGTGGGTGATGATGGATCCTCCTTGCGTCCGCGTGTCCACGGGTGGAGACATCTTTGCACCATTGTTCGAAGTTCTTCGCGGCTAATTTTTTGGGGGTTTTTCAACAATGAGCTATGGCTTGTTTTTACGTTTTAGGTTTATTCATAACGAGTTGGACAAATGCTCAAGGTACTAATAATGTACATAGAGCGCTTCCATACCTATAGATACGGTATACCAACGAATAATTATCGTGTAGCCGGCGTTCACAACCTATGCCCAACGATAGCCTAACTTATCCATATCGTGCGGCAGTTTATCTTTGCCGGTGACGTGGGGTTTGCTATTCATAGGCTGCCACTCAAAGATTTAAATGGCTGCAACTCCACTATTGAAAGTAGAGCTTGCGCTCAACAATTGATTTTTTTACACTCAACGACTTTTAAACAGTGCCACTCAACTATTTTAATTGTTTACAATAACGATTTTAATTGCTGTCACTCGCCTTTGTTTTTTGACGCTGGCGCTGGAAATTGAAGCGTTTCTATTGAACTGCTAAATCGCTCAAACTCCACTATTGAAAATAGAGCTTGCGCCAAACAATCGCAATTGTTTACACTTAACGTGTTCTTATCGGTGCAAATCAACTGGTGTCTTATCGGTGCAAATCTTATCGGTGCAAATCTTATCGGTGCAAATCAAATCCGATCCATGGTGTCACCCAGTACCTTCTCCTCCGTTCACGTCTTCTTCTCTTCGGTTCTATGGCACACAACTGGTGCAGTGCCAAATCGATGAGGGTATGCTGATGTTGGAGGACAGGTAGATATTAGTGTGTCATCGTTGCCGGATACTCCATCTCTCGTAATGTCATGGACATTACTCGCTATGTAGTCTGCAACACTGACGGGTTCCTCCTGTGAAACCCCTTTTTATTTCCAATTCCCCTAATCGCTGCATTACATCATTACTGGTATCTGTAGGTGGGAACTCTTCGTTAATTCTTGTAGTCGTCGGTAAACGTCAAATACGATACATACGCCAGTATGCGGCGGAGGGTGCGTTACACACAGGTGCAAAGCACTCACTCATAGGTTAGATAAAAGCCTCTTTTGCCCTAAACAATAACTCGCATGATTCGACGTATAAGTAACTTTCAAGCAAGGAGTGTCGAAGTGTGTCAACGATCGCGTAGCGTGTTAGCAACATGTCACTGATAGTTATAAATAAGTTTAGGCACGCTAAGCATTATACGACGTCTTTCAGCTATGAGTAACTTAAAAGTAACGTGTGTCGACGTGGTCAACGATCGCGTAACGTGCCTACAACACGTTACTCATAGGCTAGGAATAAGTTTCGGGTACGATAAACATTACCTCGGCGTGTCTCAACTTATGATTAACTTACAAGTAACATGTGTTGACGTCTGTCAACGATCGCATAACGTGCCTACAACTTATGGCCAGCGTAGTGGAACGTGTGAGTCATACGCCGGCATAAGTCGTGAAATTTTCAAGCATGCAAAAATTTGAGGACACAAAAAAGTACAACGTTTAAAGCCAGCGTGCAACGACGTATGGCAGTGTTTTCCAGCATGCTCTCAATGTTATCAAAACTTACCCATAACCTATTCAACGTGTGCCAGCGTTTTAACAAATTTTCAAAAATCGGCATACGTTGGCTAAAACGTCAAGGTGTGACTGGGACTTAACCAATGATGACCACATTCATCGTTTATACATCAGACGCACTCTGTGGACTGTGGGATTATCAGTTTTATCTGCATATTCAGATTATGCAGTATACATATATATTATATATATATTATATATATATATATATATATATATATATATATATATATATATATAAATATATATATACAAATTATATATATACACATATACATATATATATATATATACATATACATACATATACATTATACATATACATACATATACATACATATACATAGATATACATACATATACAAACATATATATATATATATACACAAACACACACATATATATATATATATATATACATATACAAACATAACATACATACATATTATATATATATATTAATATATATATATATATATATATACACAAACACACACACATATCTATATATATATATAATATATTATATATTATACATATACACATATATAATAATATAATATATATATATATATATATATATACATATTTATACATATACATACATATACATACATTATTATGCACAAACACACACAGTATATATATATATATATATATAATATATATATTATATATATATTATATATATATACAAATATATAACATATATATACATACATATATATACACACTATATATATATATATATATAAATGTATAATATATATATATACATATAGATACATACATATATACATATTATTCTATATATATATACATATGAGGTGCCGCGAGAGGAGTGATGTAAGGGACACATCGGCCATTTTGGAGTTAATGCCATATAGCACTATTTTAACCCTTCCATATCATCCGAGCTATCATCATCATCATATCATTAAAAAATGTCGCTTACATCACTCCTCCTCACGGGGCCTCATTAACATATATATATGTATACATATACATATACATACATATATACATACATATAACATATATATATAATATGTATATCTATATATACATATATATACATATATATGTATGTATATATGTGTATGTATATATACATATATACATATACATATACATATATACATATATACATGTATAGGTGTGTATATATATGTTATATATATGTAATATATATATGTATTATATATATTATATATGTATGTATATATATATGTATGTATATATATGTATATGTGTATATATATTATATATACATATATATCATATATATATATACATATATGTTACACATATACATACATATATATGTATATATATATATTTATATATATATACACATATGTATATATCATATATATATATACATACATGTATATTTTATATACATACATGTATATTTTATATACATAGAATACATATAATATATATGCATATATATGTATGTATGCATGCATGTATGTTCCCGAAATACAGCCAAAACGGTACACGATAGCAAAAAATGTTAGGCCGCCTTACTCACCATTCGCCTGCAGTGTGCAGTATCAAGTTTCGTTCCAATGGGGCAACGAAAAAAAATACTAAAAATCAATTCTCGATGCAGTCAAGTACTCTTCGGGAGAATTTGGATCAAACAACAACCTCAGCGGTATAGTTCGCTGGAGCTATCTTTTGTTTTACTTTAAATAATTTTTTCGTCAACCGCTGTTACAACGGGAACCCAACTGGTTCATGGGTCATATATTATATATATATATATAAAGCCCGGGGGCCAGTGGACTACCTTGCAAGCCCCCCCCCCCCCTGCGACAATTTTTCACTGATACCACAGTGTTCAATATATATCAAGATCAGAAAAAGATGTTCCAGAAAATAACTCATTTGCACTATGCTTTATTAAGCTGTTTCCATTTTTGCATGTAATTAAGCTATCCAATCATTATTCTACATCTCTGACAACAAAGGAAATATGTTCACCTTATCCTTGACCCTCCAAAATATGTGTAGATTCCTCATTTACAAATTTCCATGTACCAGAAGTTGAGATATTATGAAAATGAGAATTTCCATAATGGCGGATCCTAATTAGCATATCAATGCATTTAAAATTATTTCCACTACTTTTACTCAAACAGAAAATAGTTATGTTTCCCTTAAACTCCAACAGACATCATAAGTCGCAGTATGTATTATATCAGCCAGGTAATTAATTCTATTGATTAATCTGATTTCGCTTGATTTTCTAACGATTCATTGTGCTTTGTATTTTATTGCTAATTTGCCTACTTTAAAAAATTCAAAAATTTTAATATTTTTTTGCCAACCTGGCTTGTATCTGGCATCACTTACGTAATGTTTTTTGACAAAAAACTGACATGTGTGGTAATTACAAAGAAAGAAAATGGAAATTCTTTCATTTTTGTGGGAATTATTGTCTTTAAGTCAAATTTAATTAATATGCAATGAGCTAATTAGCATAGCAAAATACTTTAAAATAGGTAAATGTATAACTTTAATTTGACACCAATTTTGTGATTTTTTGTTTATATTTGACAGAGATATTGACATTTTGCCGATCTTTGTGAGATTCGCCTATTTTGATTGGTTGCCATGGAAACAGCTTAATAAAGCATAGTGCAAATGAGTTATTTTTCTGGGAACATCTTTTTTCTGATACTTGGGATACATATGAACACTGGTATCAGTGAAAAATTGTCGCGGGGGGGTGCAAGGTAAGTCCACTGGCCCCGGCCTAACATATATATATTATATATATATATATATATATATATTATATATATATATATATTATATAATATATATATATATTATTGTTACGGCTGTGGAAATTCGCATTACACCATAAAGGTCCGTAGGTGAGATATATTTCTTAAGTACATGTGTAGTTAGCCCAAACCGTTGTATAGAGGGAATTAATGTGATTCATTCGGGCTGCGATCCTTTGAGTTAGGCGTTTTTTGTTCTACCTTTGTTTTGAACAAACCACTACAACAACAACAACAACGCCCGCAGCACAACCTACCTTCACACTCGCTACCGCAAACCTCACATCACCGCCATTCCAACAGCTCCATGGCCATCGGACACCGCGAAAACCCTCCACCACTTCTCCTACGGCCATTCCCGGCACCACCTGTGGGCACCGAGCGTCGGGCTATCTTCAGCGGATACACGCGAGCCGCGAGTGCAGATGGCGGTTTTTCGAGGAGAATTCGGATCAGGAATGCTACACGCCCACATCTGATCCACCCAATCAGAGCGCGGGCGGCTTGGCCCCGCCTCCAGACGCGCCTGACGAAAATCGGCATATGCAAATTTGAGGATCAAGAAAGACTCACGCCCCTTTTTCTCCGTCCAATCGGCGAGCGTGGCTCCGCCCCTGAGGTCGTTTGGATCGAGAATTTGCATATTGGGGTTCCTGAAAGCCGATAAAAAGACGAGCGCAAGGCGAATCGTGGCAGTATCGGTGGGGCAGAGTCGGGAGACGGAGCTCGAAGCAGAAGTGGGCAGACGCTACGGGCGAACGGCTGCGGAGGAGATCGGTGGGAGGACCTGGAGGCTCGGGTCCGGACGAGGAGGTCGGCGACGAGGTTGCGTGAGTCGCGCTCGCGGGACTCGAGAAGCAGCCATCCTCCCCCAGGATCAACAATTCCCCTTTCCCCGCGCTGAGAAGTGCGACAAGGGGCCCGTCCACTTACACCAGCAGGTGCCACGAAACCGCCGTGCAGGCAATTTTGCGGCTCGCCACGAGGGCGCGGGTAGGGACCCTTCGGTCTCGTGGACCTGGCCGCTCATCCAGGTTCCACGCGCGATTAGGCCCACAGGCCAGTCTGACTCCCTTGCCTCTTTGAGGGGTCTTTTCTTGCTTAGGTGTGAATGCGTGTTGTGGCGCCGTGTCTTGTAAGTAGAAACTGTATAAGTGTTGCCGAGTGTTCGCGTTTAGTCGGTCGTAGCTCTGCGTTGCTTGCATTATTGTTTTTGTCTTAAATTGATATATGTGCATTTGCTAATTGTGGCTGTAAATACGTGCTATATGTGTGCTCCGCGTGCCGCGGAATAAATGTGCATTGTGTGAACTGTTTTCTCTCGCTTTCCGTCTTTTCCTCATTGACCCTCCATCTGCTTCACGTAAAGGGTTCGTCGTGGGTGCAAAACGCCCGGTAAATAATCTGAACCGTCGAGGTCGACGATAACACCGCTCGGTTATCCCGATAGTACGGAACGGGCCGCCCAAGCGGCTCGTGTCGGAGTCGACCTGCGGCGAGTACGATCGCCCGGTTTACCATCCGCGTGGGTACTTAGGTAGGTCGAGTTTGGCGAACAACCCTATCTTACGCGGGTGGCCGATTGGCACGATTGTGGTGAGGTCGAAAGGCCCACCCGTGACTGGCTCCGGCGGATAGTTCCCGGAGGGTCACGACTGAATTGTCCGTCGCGGTGGGCGACGTGCCGCGATCCGAGTTACGTGGCCGTCCGCACGCCGACGGGCGCGAATTCGCAACACTGGTGTCAGAGAGCGGGAAAACGGACCCTCCTGTCCCAGCTAAATTCACAGGGAATCGGTCCAGGGGTGGAAGAGCGACCCCCGATTCCCCTAAATACGAGCGATTAAATTAACCCTTACGTGGAATAAGATGGCGTCTCAAGGCGAGCGGGTGCCGGGGTAGAAATTATAAGTGTAGTAATGTAGGATCCATGCCCGGGATGGACTACTTGTTGTAATGTTGAATCACGAGGAGTCACCCTCATACTCTGAGCACGGACTTTGCCGGCAAACTGGGTCGCATAATGGCGGCGCGATCCCCTCAGCGCAGCACGGAGCGAGCGGCAATTATGGCTCTGCGAATGGCGCAACACGAAGCGAGCGCTCCAGCAGCCATCGCTTCAAGCCACGTGGTTATGGCAGGGGTGAGCAGGCGGACACTAGCGGCTTCAAAAACAGTTGGAAGAGAAAAAATGTGAACATGATGGGGAGTTGGAACAATTGAGGAAGAGATAAAACAGGCAATCAGGAAAGGGAAGCCTAGAATGGAATAAAAAGAGGAGAGAGACAGCTGGAGGAAAGGACGAAGAATTGCTGGAAAAGTCTGAACAGTTCAAAGAAACTGCAGGGAGAATTGAGGGAGGAAGGAAGAGAAAGGAAAACAAAGCTAGAAAGGAAAACGCAAACAAAATGAGGGATTGGAACTACTGACAAGAAGGTAAGGGAAAGTCACTTTGAAATAGAAATCCTGGAAGGGGGAATAAGAATTGGAAAGGAATGGCAGAAAAAACTAAAGAAATACAGCAAAAAAAGGGACGAATTGAGGAGGGAAGCAGTGGAAAGAAGAGATGAATGAGTGAAGAAGCATGCAAATTGAGGAGGAATTAGAAACAAAAACTTCTGAGTTACAAAACGAGCTGAGGATGGTGAAGAAGAAAGAACGAACAAGCAGAGAATGAAACGTTAAGGAACCACACGGTAAAGATCGAACAGCTGGAAGCAAAGGCCAGATTAAAGAATGAGATGCAAGAAAGAGTAATGATGGAAGAACGAATGAGACAGAAGAAGGAAATCGATCAATGGAAGGAAACCACGAGATTGCAGAATGAGAACAAGAAAGACAGTGGAATAGGAAATACAAAGAACAAGGAATGAGACAGGAGAAAGAAATCTGTCAGTTGAAAGAAATAATGAGATTGCAGAACGAGAACAAGAAAGACAGTGGAATAAAAAAACTGAAAGAGTATGAATTTGAAACTGAACGACAAAAGGAAAAAATAGGTTGGAATACGAGAAGTTGAAGGAGCAACGAATGAAGCAGGAAGGAGAAATGAGGAGATTGAAGGACACAACGAGATTGAGAGGGAAGAACGAGAGGAACAATGGATAGAAAACAAAAAGAACATGAAGCTGAGGTTGACCAATTGAAAGAAAAGGCAAGGCTGGAGTACGAGGAGATAGACAAAGAAAGCGAAATAACACAGGAAGGAAATGGGCCAATGAAAGAAACGATGAGATTGGAAAATGAGAAGCAGGAGGAAGAGTGCGGGGAGAAACAAAAACTATACGAGTTTGAAATTAATGAACTGAAGGAGAGAATGAATTGAAGTCCAGAGAGATGGAGGAACTCCAGCAAGAAACAGAAACTAATTAAATGTATAAGACAACGAGGTGAAAGGATTGGGAGGGAGAGAAAAGAACAATTAAGACGGAAAGCAAGGATGAGGTACGCGGAGATCCTGAAAGAGCAAGGAGTGAAACAGAGGGAAGGACGGGAGCGACTTAAGGAGAAAGCAAGGTTGACCTACGTAAAGATAAGGGAAAGACGCCAGAAAGAAGCAGGACTAATAGACACGAGGAGACAACAGAAACTAACAAAATGTACAGAGACACGGGAGATAGAGAAAATAGAGGAGAGACTGCATGATAATGACGGGGTTAAAGGAACAGAACACACACACACAGAGGTAGTGGAGGATAATGGGGGTGAGCTCGCGGACTTGTGTTGTGACCCGGTGCGAGCAGCTGGATGGCCGCCTCCAGGAACGAGGGGAGGGTATGCCCCTTGAAGCGGATCACGACCAGTGGGTTCGGTCGTGCCAAGCGGAGTTGAGGGACGAGTGTGCTGTGGATAGGTGCACGTTGCAGCTTGGGGGGTATAGAGGCCCCGGGAACCCTTGTGGGGACACGAATCCCAGTGTGGTTGTGCGGGGGTGTGTGTTTGCGAGTGTGCGGAGATGCGTGCTTTGCGGCACGCAAGGTGTGAGTGTGTCCCGTGTGTGGAAGCGACCCCGTGTGTGAGTGGTGGGGTGGCATGTGTGCCGGAGTGCGTGCTTCCCAGCGTGCCGTGTGTGAAAGGGCACCGCAGGTGGATGAGCACCGTGTGTGGAGGGAGCACGGGTGCGGGGTGAAGACCACGGGTGGGTGGAGCGGCGTGTGCGCCAGAAACGGCACGCGTGTGCGAAGCACTGTGTGTGAGAATGCGGTATGTGAGGGAGACAGTGTGTGTTAGGTCGCGGTGTGTAAGGGAGATGTCGGTGGGCATGCGCGAGCATGCAGCTGCGTCTCCCGGTATGGGTGTGAGGTGTGTTGGAGTGGAGGTCTGTGCGTCGTGACACGCAGGTGTGCGTGGGTGGAACGGAGACGACGGCGACAGAGAGACACAAGCCGGGTAGCGGCCGTAGCTGTTTTGGGAACCTGCCGGGTTCACCCAGCAGCGAGCGCGAGGTCCGTGCTGTGCAACGCACGAGACCCCCACGTGCTCGCTTGCGGGAGTGAAGCCCGGTCCGGAAACGCCAGCGGTGGATTTGCCGATCCCGCGGACGGACAAAGGTTAGGCAGGTAGACGGATTTGGACGGATGGGTTTCCACGCGAGCTTGTGTTAAGCTCCAACGGGCAGAGCACATGTGTTCGCGTGGGAGCCCTCGGAGTGCGAGGTTTTTGTTTTGGGGGTGCGCAGGGTGACGTCATGGCTGCCGTGGGGTTGGAATCCGGCAGGAGGGGTATCCCTGCCGGATGGTACCGTCCAAGAGGGACGAGGTACACGTGCAGCTGCATGACTCACGGGCAAGGTGCAAAGTGCGCGAGCTGTGAGTTGCCGCGCTGGTGCTGCGCATAATTGGAAAGACAAAATTAACAATAGCAGGCCTCGCTTTCGGGTGAACAGGATTCCCGGTAAGGGTGAAAGACCCCCTGCCTGGGCACAGGATGGAAACTAGCTAGGGGGAAGGGTTAGCATAGTTAGACCGACTTCATGGGGCAGGGTAAGTCCTCATGGAGTCCGTGGAATGGATTAGTTAGAGGGATGTTAGTGAGCTTTAGGTTGGGAAATGGATTTTAAAGATTTGGAGACAGTGACGACTTTGAGTGTGTAGAGGGGACGTAGTTTAGCTACGTAGTGTTAAAAGGAACGTGCTGTAGTGTAAGGGACGAGTGGGAGCACGAGTTAGTTAGGGGAGGTAGTTGAAGGATGCAGGATTCAGCGGTGTGTGTGTTGAAGAGTGGGTGAGTTGTGTGGAAACGTGTTGTGAGTGAGGCCAGCGGGTCTGTGTGAGTGGAGCGAATGGGGAATGCATGGTGCGATGAGTGATTGGGGGAGGAGTGACTCCCGCCCAAGGGACCCCGGGTCAGTGTAGAGTGAGTTAGCTGGTTAGTTAAATTGAAGAATGGAGGTCGTTTTGCTGTTGGTGGGATGTAGGCTCGAAACCTGTTTGGAGGGGTGCAGGAGCCCTGTTGACGGGCTGGGAGCGTGGCTGCGAACGGTGAGTATCGCTGAGTGGGTACCCCGGGCACCGGGCTAGTCGGCCGTGGTAGGCCAAGGCCCATGGGGGGCCGGGTTAGCGTAGTGGGCACGGGTGCGCCCGCTTGGTGCGGGGGCCCGGAGCGCCGTTAGCCGCGTGGGCAGTGTCGCTGGGGCACGGGTGACCCTCGGAAAGGGGCCCGGGGCGCCAGCCTGCCACGTGTGCGTTTCAGGGATGCCATGGGGGCACTCCCCGGTGTTTAGGGAGCTGGTAGGCTCGGAGGCAGTGTAGTGCCCGGGGTGCCATCTAGGGGATTCGGCAGAGGGTCGTGCCTGCCAAAGGGAGCCACGCGTCCAGCCACGAAACCGTGCAAAGGGCACGAGGGAAAATTCGAGGACGAGGCCCGAAATTGTGAGGACACAACACAGGTGACGGGAATCTGGGTTGTTAGAACCAATAGCTTAAGCGAGAGGCGCTTGTTGAAAGCCCGGGGTAGTTTAAAGGTTAAATGGATAGGGTAGATTAGGAAGTGTACCCTCCGCACCATCCATCCCTTCGCTCTCGTTGTGGGCCGCTGGACCACTTTGGGTTGTAATCGCTGAAGTCTGGGGAGGCCATCCTGAGGCTTCATTGGCCTCGACTCAGGACGCTAGCTCTCCCTTATTCCCCTCCGGGAAGGGAACGTAGGGGTTGGGAGTAGGCTAGGAGACGAGATAGGTTAGCCGAACAAGGACAGTAAAGGGGTTAGGGGACGATTTATAGTGGGGAAGGGGTAAAAATAAAACAACAAAAAAAAGTAGTTGGGGCTAAATTGGGTTTTGCAAATTAAGGGGGTGGGTATGGACAGTGACAGGCAAAGGCGATAGGTGGAGGGAGACAGTAGGTAGGTCGAGCCCGCCTTCTGCGAGTGGCCAGCACCACCGTACTCCCTCCACCAACCTACACTGCACGGCAAGAGGCGGCCAAGTTCATCGGCTGGCTGCGTTTTGCTGCGAGGTCTGTACCGGCCGGATCATCTGCAGCTGCTGTACTGCGAGGCTGTGCCGGCCAACTTCATCGGCTGTTGTTTTCTGCAAGGCCTGTGCCGGCCGGATCGTCTGCTGTGTTTTGCTGCAAGCCTGTGCCGGCCGGATCGTCCGACGGCTGTTTTTACTGCAAGGCCTGTGCCGGCCAGTTCGTCTGCCGGCTGTGTTTGCCTGCAACGGCCTTTTCTGCAGGCTATGTTGCCTTTACCTTTGCCATGTCATGCCCACTGCCCCTGTTCACCAGCCCCGTTCAATTTTGCTTTGCACCCCCCTGTTCATTTCCATGCGCGCCAGGATCCGCAAGCAACAGTTTGCAAGCTGCAGGAACTGTCCTGTTGGCAGCTGCAACACGGGCCTGCAGTGGCGGCCCGTGCACCGTTCTCTGTTGACTCTTTTCTTTCCCTGCAGAGTCCATTGATCCTGGGCCATGGTTAGTGTAAATTTATAAGGTTAAGGTGTTAAGTTGTATTGTAAATATGAGTGCGCCCCCGGCATGTATGTCTTTAGCGCCGGCATTATTTAAGTCGTCCGTGTGAGTGAGTTTGTTTAGTTAGTTACTCAGCCTCAGGTTATTTATTTTGGGGACACGAATACCATGAATGTCGCACTCAGGGATCCGTAGGTAAACTACTAGGGAGAACTACCACATGATGGCACACGATAATTTGACGACTCGGGACGAGTCTGTAAAAAGGGGAGGGGGTAGTGTTACGGCTGTGGAAATTCGCATTACACCATAAAGGTCCCGTAGGTGAGATATATTCTTAAGTACATGTGTAGTTAGCCCAAACCCGTTGTATAGAGGGAATTAATGTGATTCATTCGGGCTGCGATCCTTTGAGTTAGGCGTTTTTCTGTTCTACCTTTGTTTTGAACCAACCACTACAACAACAACAACAACGCCAGCAGCCACAACCTACCTTCACCACTCGCTACCGCCAAACCTCACATCACCGCCATTCCAAGCAGCTCCATGGCCATCGGACACCGCCGAAAACCTCCACCACCTTCTCCTACGGCATTCCCGCACCACCTGTGGGCACCGAGCGTCGGGCTATCTTCAGCGATACACGCGAGCGCGAGTGCAGATGGCGGTTTTCCGAGGAGAATTCGGATCAGGAATGCTACACGCCCACATCTGATCCACCCAATCAGGAAGGCGGGGCGGCTTGGCCCCGCCTCCAGACGCGCCTGACGAAAATCGGCATATGCAAATTGAGGATCAAGAAAGACTCACGCCCGTTTTTTTCCGTCCAATCGGCGAGCGTGGCTCCGCCCCTGAGGTCGTTTGGATCCGAGATTTGCATATGGTGGGTTCCTGAAGCCGATAAAAAAGACGAGCGCAAGGCGAATCGTGGCAGTATCGGTGGGCAGAGTCGGGAGACGGAGCTCGAAGCAGAAGTGGGGCAGACGGCTACGGGGCGAACGGCTGCGGAGGGAGATCGGCTGAGGAGGACCTGGAGGCTCGGGACCTGGACGAGGAGGTCGGCGACGAGTCGCGTTGAGTCGCGCGTCGCGTGACTCGAGCAAGCCAGCCATACTCCCTCCCAGAGCATCAACAATTCCCCCTTTCCCCCCGCTGAGAGAGTGCGACAAGGGGGCCCCGTTCCCACTTTACACCAGCAGGTGCCACGAAACCGCCGTGCAGGACATTTTGCGGCTCGCCACGAGGGCGCGGTAGGACCCTTCGGTCTCGTGGACCTGGCGCTCATCCAGGTTCCACGCGCATTAGCCCACAGGCCCAGTCTGACTCCCTTGCCTTTGAGGGGGTCTTTTCTTTGCTTAGGTGTGAATGCGTTTTGGCGCCGTGTCTTGTAAGTAGAAACTGTATAAGTGTTGCCGAGTGTTCGCGTTTAGTCGGTCGTAGCTCTGCGTTGCTTGCATTATTGTTTTTGTCTTAAATTGATATATGTGCATTTGCTAATTGTGGCTGTAAAATACGTGCTATATGTGTGCTCCGCGTGCCGCGAATAAATGTGCATTGTGTGAACTGTTTTCTCGTTTCGCTTCGTCTTTTCCTCATTGACCCTCATCCTGCTTCACGTAAAGGGTTCGTCGTGGGTGCAAAACGCCCGTAAATAATCTGAACCGTCGAGGTCGACGATAACACCGCTCGGTTATCCCGATTTTACGGAACGGGCCGCCCAAGCGGCTCGTGTCCGGAGTCGACCTGCGGCGAGGTACGATCGCCCGGTTTACCATCCGCGTGGGTACTTAGGTAGGTCGAGTTTGGCGAACAACCCTATCCTACGCGGGTGGCCGATTGGCACGATTGTTGGTGAGGTCGAAAGGCCCACCCTGACTGGCTCCGGGCGATAGTTTCCGGAGGGTCACGACTGAATTGTCCGTCCGGTGGGCGACGTGCCGCGATCCGAGTTACGTGGCCGTCCGCACGCCGACGGCGCGAATTCGCAACAATATATTAATAATATATATATTATATATATATATAATTATATATATATATATATATATATATATATATATATATATATATAATATACTAGCGATACCCGTGCACATGCACGGGATAGCAGTACAACATAGCTGGTAGCAGACGACAGACCGTACACGGGGAATGACAAAATACGCATTGTGCAAAATGCAAGTGGTACTATGGAACGCCAAGACTTCCGAAACATTGTCGGCATGTCCGCTAAGTGCCACAGCAATTTCATAGGGATCGTGTGACGGTGAGCCGAGTTTTTAGTGTGCAAGCTTGGATTATAATAGAGAATATACATATATATAACATATATATAAATACATATATATATATATATATGTGTGTGTGTGTGTGTGTGTGTGTGTGTGTGTGTGTCAAAAAGTAGCTGCAATTTATTTGTATTTAAATAATAAAACTACAATTGAGCATGTGCTGGAGCATCATTTTTTCCACATCGTCCCCCTCCTTTTCAACACACTCAGTCCATTGGTTCACAATCTTGTTTATACCCTCAGAAAAAAATGGTGTTGGCTGAGTGATGAGCCACACATGCACTTCTTCTTTCACTTGTTGGTCACTGGCAAAGTGGCAGCCTCTTAAAGCATTTTTGAGTGGACCAAACGGGTGAAAATCTGAACGGGCCAGGTCAAGAGTGGACGGAGGATGCTCCACACCTCAAAGTTCTATTGTCAGAGGATTTCCACAGAATCGTTGGCAGTGTGTGGACCGGCATTGTCATGCAACACTGTAAACATCACTTTTCCGGACGATGGTCGACTTTTGAACTTATTTTTGACTGATGATGTTGGATGTTTCCACTATATACTCTGGCGTTTGCTCTCTGGCTCGTCATGGTGGATCCATGTCTCGTCTCCAGTGACAATGCATCTCAATAAAGCATTCCCTTCATGACAAAAGAAGTTCCAAAGGCTTTGGCAGATTGTCTTGCAGAAACTTTATGAGTCATTTCAGTTGTTGATGATTTCATGTTTAGAACCAAGACTGATGGTCAGATTTATTATTAATAATATTATTTTGCATATACTGTCGAGGCTCGTATGAGAGCTAACACATACAACGTACAACAAGGGGAGCAGGAGACAAGAGGGGTGGGAGACGGAAGGACAAAACAGTTTTGAACAGAGAAATGAGGAAATCTGTGGAAGGGAGAGGGATGAGGCAACATACACAGTGTAAACAAGATAGACAATACATGGACTTTCAGGTCCTTACACGACAGAGACTTTCAGGAAGGAAAGCAGGAACTCCAGTTAAAAACTAGAGCCCTTTTTGCTGATTACCCTGCAGCCTATTATAGTTGGTGTATATCCCAACTTAGACAGCCTTCTTTTCACATTTGTACCTTGCAACATGCTGGCCACATTACGGCCTCCTTCAGTCAAATGGGCAAGAATTGGGCTGCATGGCTGTTGTGGGACAACCTCCTACTTAAGTTTGGTGATGGCGCCTTGTGCCATGTGCGAGGTGTGAGGTCTGACGTTGTCCTGTTGCAGAAGCACTCCATATTATAGGACACGAGTACAACATCTCTGAATCTCTTACAATTGGTGTAACTGCTCACAGTATGCCCGAGTCAGTCTGTTGTTTGAATGAAATCAAAAGGGAATTGGAAATATCCCAGAACACCATCAGGATGAATTTACCATCTACCACTAGACCTTAAACTTCTTATTCACAGAGACGTTGGATGCTTCCACTCCATGCTTTGATTTTGGTTTTTATTGAAACACCCATGTCTCCTCCTCGGTAACAATACAGCACAGGATGTCGTCCCCTTCAATATGGATGTGCTGCAGAAAGGCTTGTGGTTTCTGAAAACTAAGATTTATGGCCATCAGTGAACATTTTGGCAATCCACTTGCATGACAACTTTTGAAAGTAGAGTTTGTCATGGACAATCATATACACAGTACCATGACTGACGGTATGGATAAAGTCATCCACAAGGACACGGGGATGTTTGTTGCGGACATTGTCTCCCATGGTCTCTCAGGACACTGTTCATCATGCACACTTTGTTTGCCTTCTCCAAGCTTTTCTATCCCCCCTGTACACATTTATTCAGTGTTGGCATTATGCCCATTAATATACAGTGTACTCATTGTTCAGTGTCAACTTCAATTTCTACTCATGCCTTCTGCTTATAGAAAACTGATAACTGATCGTTGTTTCTCACATGTGTACCTTTCCAACTGTACCACTATCTTGTTCATGTGATGCAGGTTTGCCAGTCTGGAACAGATTATTGCCACGCAATGAGCACATAATGCAGGGGGTGTCAATTTACATTGCTATAATGTCACACATAACGTGTATATGTATATATATATATATATATATATATATATATATATATATATATATATATATATATATATATATATATATATATAACAAGTGCAATATGTCATGTATAATAAGTGCATGATCACAACCGTGCATGGTATGTCCAAGTCACGATTCATGTATGTGTGTGTGCGTGTACACGTCACAACTTACCGGTCTTCATCCCCACTCACAAGGAATCACAAGGAAATTAGATGCAGGAGGAGGGCATTTAGCCCATCATGCTTGCGCCACATCAACACCACAGCAATTTATCAACACAAGATCAAATAAGAAAATGCAAAATGTTTTTTAGTTTTTTTTTCTTCCTTCTTTTCAGGAGAGGGGGCATGGTCTTGGGTAAAAAACACACAACATCAACCACACAACACCCCTTGACGAGACCCCCACCAACAACACTCTGTACACATGCACACAATCACCCATCAATGCTCAAGCTACCTAAAAGTCCTGCCAACATCCCCACACCCCTCTATCTCCATAACTTCCAGGTACCTATCTCATTCTAATTTTAACTTATCTACTGTTTTTGCTGCCACTATCTTTCCAGGGAGACCATTTTATGCATTAACTACTCTCTGAGTAAAAGACCCCTACCTTACTACCATCTTAACACTCCTCTTCTTTACTCTCAAGCTATGATCCTGGTCCTATCACTCTCTACTCTGCTGAATAATTATTCTGCACTTATTATGTCTATACTCTTCATTATCTTAAACATCTCCATCATATCACCTCGTAACCACCTCCTTTCTAGTGTATGAAGCCCCGTCTCTTTCAGCCACTTCTCATAGCTGAGTCGAGCTCGGCCCGGAATCAATCGAGTAGCCCTGCACTGAACCCTCTCTATGGCAGCTATGTCCTTCCTAAGTTGTGGTGACCAAAACTGCAGACAATATTCTCGATGTGGCCTCACGAAATTCCAATACAATGTTAAAACCACCTCTTTTGATATATAATTGATCCTCCTCCGAATACAACCTAAAACCCTATCTTCTTTACCTATAGCTGCCTGGCACTGTGCTGCCTGCTTACCTCCCATAAAAACCACTCACGAGTCTTTAAGACTGAACAGAGCCTTCCCTGGTCCTGAAGCTTGAATCTTTACTCCAGCAGAGAACCACGACTTCTGGACCAAGCCGACTCATTATCTGTGATCCGTTTCATGGAGCCTTTCTTGGTCCTGAAGCATCCATCTTCACCTCAGCAAGGAACCACTACTCATGGACCAAGCTGTCTCTTTACCCGTGCTCCGTATCCCCCTCCCTCCCTGAAGTGGCGATGATATACAATGTACATCCACACGACCTCCTGTGTGGCCTCAGGTATATGCCCAATCTCGGTCTCTTCCTTCCCAATCTCATCCGTCCTTTATCTCATAGTTCCTTGCCGGGATACAGTTAGCAAAAACCAACAAGCCGCAAGGCCAGGGCACCAGATCGCATCCCAAATGCATGTCAATCAGCACAACTCCAGACACCCTAACCCTAAACCTCCCACTCCCCTCCCCATTCAGCCCTCTACACAACCAAAGCTGCTGCTCCTGGCTTGGTTCTCACACTCCCATCACGGTCATATTCGGTGCAGTTCTGCATCCTCCTGAACTCGTTGCCATGCGGGCGGAACTTGGCAAAACTGGAGTCGCCAAAGCTCGGGTTTCCATTGTCAGCATGATGAGGTGGGCAAAACCCAACAAGCCGAAATTGGTCAGGCCACGTCCCAAATGCATGTCGATCAGCGTGACTATGGGTGCCACATGCGTGGCCCTCTGCCTCATCAAAGGTGGTGGTGTGCGTGTGTGTTTGTGTGTGTGTGTGTGTGTTGTGGTGTGTCATTGGTTGTTATCTCGATTTGCGATTTGAGGAGATGGAACGGAGTACTCCCGGGACTCAAAATATCCACCTTCACTTCAGAAAGGGATCACAGTTCATGGACCAAGCAGTTCAACTTTGTTGTTCTCAGAATTTTGTTTTCAGGGCTCTTTTCAGGATCGTCACTGAACCACGAGATACTTCCAATTTAGTTTGTTTGTGGAAATATTCCTGGGGATGATTTTCAAAATCTCAGTGAGGTTATTATTTATTATTCCTGTTACTCCAATTATCACTGGTGGTGCATATTTGATGCTCTTCAGCTTCCAAGGTCTCTTGATCTCATTTTGAGGTCAAGGGGGGGGGGGGGGGGGTGGTAGTTGGTACTTTTTCTTGATTTCTCCATTATTTAAGCCAAAATTGCTGGGTACTGATATCTCAATCAGCAATGCTGTCTTTTCCTTTTTGTTCCTGACAATGTCTGGTCGCAAGGCTTTGTTTTATTTCTTCACGCTCGATGTGATTATCAGGTCGTACGTGAGCATGACATCCTTGTTTTCAATGATTGCCCTTGGTTTGTGCTTTCATGAGTTTCTGGAACTAGGATGGTGAATTTTTTTGAAGATACGCCAATGAATCACTTTGCATACTTTGTTGTGTCATTGTGTGTAAAGTTGTTCTGATAATAGTTTTTTACATCCCAAAAGTAGGTAACTAGTACTTTCTTTTCTTTCTGTCTTGATGAACCAACACTTGTCCATCTGGCTCAGTTTCTCCACCTCACCATATTTGTAAAACCATGGTGTCGTGTCCTTGATGTTGGGCATTTATTATTATTTGTTCTCTGTCCTAGTTGAGCTGACCTCTTCTTAACCATTCCATGAGCCTTCTTTGTCAATCCCAACTCGTCCAATTTTTTTTTTTGTATTTTCCTGTTCTTTTGTCGTTCTCCCAGTTGTTAGTGTATTTTAGTTGATATTTCTTTTTATATATTTATTTTGTCCTTTATGCAATTGTTGGGGCTGTATTTGTTGCTGTTTCATTTTCCTGTGCGGTATCTTCTATTCACATCTGTTTTTTGAAATTCCTTGCAAGGTGAGTTAGGGATGCTTTATCAGGTTTGTTGTGTTCATGTTTGTTTAAAAATTGAATCCGATAGTCTGTTGAGAATTTCACATACTCAGCTAGTCAAACACTTGGTGCGCTGTGCACCTGGTTGAGTTCCATCAGACCGCTTTCGTCCCTTTCGTCTCAGCAGGTACATTCTCGGGATGCACTGGTTTTTGTATAACATTTTGTGGATGGAAAGGTTTTGATGTCTGACTTATTGATTTCTGATTGGAGCCAGTTTACTATTCCACAGCTGTATTGGAAAATTGGTACTGCGAGTTGGTTTATGGCTTTGACTTTGTTTCTTGGGGAGAAATGCGTTTTCAGTATAAGCTTTGTTCTACGCAGGTATTCTTTGGTGTGTGTTTTTGTGTGTGTGTGTGTGTGTGTGTGTGGTGTTGTGGTGCGCGTGTGTGTGTGTGGTGCGCGTGTGTGTGTGTGTGTGTGAATTTTGCATTTACAAATTGTGAATAAGTAAAGGATGCTTTGGCAAGAAGCAAGTTCTCCTAAGAAGATAAAAAGTTTTTTGTTTGTTTGTTTTATAAGTCTTGTGTGGCCTGTTCCCCTGAAGATGAAATTGAAATGCTATGCTAACGACTGCCTTGGTCTCGTAAGTGATGAGCACAATTAATACAATCACATTCCCCAAATGTGTATAACTAATTCACATTATGCACAACATTGCTTTATTATTTGTTCCGTCTGTCTAATTTATCTTGCTGTTGGTATAATTGCTTGACTCAGTAGCACGGAAAATATTGCAAGATGTTTGTCTTTCGAGACAATTTATGGAATATAAGATGGAAATTTTTTGAATGAAGCAAACTCGGTTGATTCCCAGAGCAGTTGATTAATTTGGCATCTTGTTTTATAATTATAATTTAGTCAAACAAATTTTAATCTTGTTTTCTGAGGTGTGTTGTTCCATCAGCTCGGTATGCAGTGTGCATCAGTTGATGACGTCGTGCTATTAATCACCTCCTCGGACACAGAGGTGAATCGTAGCACTGCGATCAACTCCGAAGGAAACCGATGAAATGCTCGGTCTCAGCACTGAGCTTTTGTGATAAAACAACCGACCTATAACCAAGTATGACCATTCCATGTTAAGTGGCAAGCAATATTCAGAAAATGCCTCGCTGCATCCCATGCTGAGTGCACGCAAGTGGTGTGAGTGATCAGCCATTGCGACCGGGAGAGATATGTACCCATCTTCCATGACAACCACACTGGTGCTTCTTGAGTAGGCCCATAACCTTAACGAATCATCGAGTAGTTCACGACATGTCGTGACCGTTTCCGTGGCTTCGTAGCAATCTTGGACAGGTCGCCTCTCCGTCGCAAGTTATATAAATTTCCACCAAGATCAGCCATGGAGATCAAATCCACAACAGTGAGGGCAATATAACAAGGCTTTGCCCACTCAGCAACAGCAAGCTATTCACAACCACAATACACGTTGATAAGTTAATGGTGCTGAAGCATGGGTCATTACGAGGAATATGGAGGCCGACTGAATTTGCGAGGAATCATGACCAAATATTAATTCACACTGATTGGGGAAATATTAGCAATATTTATTGGCATGATGTTTGTCTTCTCAGATTTTGTAATCTGTCATTTTGTGCATTTTTCAAAAATATATTTAATTCTATTCCAAATAATGATTTAATTTTTTTAATTATTATTATTGTTAAAAAATAAAAATAAAAATAAAAAAATTGCTTGCTTCTCTTTTTTTTCTTTTCTCTCAATGATCTTTCCATGAGATGAAACGACACAGACTGTTATCACAACGAACAAAATCCTGACATTTGGAGGGTAAAAATCCGAACTGTCAAAATTGAAAGCCAACTCCATTTTAGCGCAATCCCTTTTGCAAGTGTTAATATCCATCATTATCGCAGCATCAAATATATATGGGTAAGAAACTATCCTGTCTGGCTGTTGAGACTCTATTAGTTTCAAACATCTCGATGTGATATTCAGTCATATCAAGCATATCTATGGAAGAGAATTCACTTGCAAAGGTTCACTAACGATTTACATATTGCCAAATACAGTCTTATCGGAAGTTATTTGAAAACCTGAGATATGTCATGGTTACCTCCGCCACCGAAGGTGGACTGTAGTAATGTTTTCACCCCTGGCTGTTTGTCTGTGAACAGGATATCTCAAAAAGTAGTGGACGGATTCGGATGAAGCTAAGTGGACTGGTTAGGAATGTAACAAGAAAGAATTGATTCAATTTTGGTGAATATCCAGATCCAAGGATTTTTCAGTTTTTACCTCCACCACCGAATGGTGATGGAGGTTATGTTGTCACCCCTGTTTACCTGTCTATCTGTCTGAACAGGATATCTCAAAAAAAATTGTTGACAGATTCGGATGAAATTTCGTGGACGGGTTGGACGTGTGACAAGGAAGATTTCATTAAATTTTGGTGAAGATCCGAATCCGGATCCGGATACGAGAATTGTTTAATTTTTTTAATGATTCTTCACCATCGAGTGATCGTGTCAAAAAGGATATCTCAAAACGTTGTCTACGAATTATGACAAAACATGGTGGATGAGTTGAGTAGATGACAAGAACCAGCCATTTATATTTTTGTTCAGGTCCAGATCCAGATCTGACCCATCAGTGGGATACAAAACGTAAACGAATCAGCCTGGTGGAGGGATGCGCTCTCCCGAGTGTCCTTCTAGTTAACCTCCGCCATCTTCGAAGATGGATGGAGGTTACTGTTTTCACCCCTTTCTGTTTGTTTGTTTGTTTGTTTGTTTGTGAACAGTATTACGGAAAAACTCCTTGACGGATTTCGACGAAACTTGGTGGGGGTTAGGTATGGTCCAAGGATCATGCCATTAATTTGGACTTGGTCCCCCCCCCCCCCCCCCAAAAAAAATTGTTAGAGAAAAATTTTTTTTTTGCATTTTTACATGTTTTAAGTGATTTCCAACCCCCCCCCCCCAAAAAAAAATTGTTACCCCCCCCCAAAAAAAATATAGAACTTTTTTTTTTGGCATTTCTACATGTTTTAAGTGATTTCCAACCCCCCCCCCCCCCCCCCCAAAAAAAAATTGTTAGAGAAAATTTTTTTTTTTTTGTATTTCTACATGTTTTAAGTGATTTCCAACCCCCCCCCCCCCCCCAAAAAAAATGTTGGAGAAAAGAACTATAACTGTCAGCACTGTTGACATATTTAATGAATAAGATTAAGGTTCACTTGAGTGACCCAGCAGTATTGGCGGCGGAGGTTTTGCACTCTCCCGAGTGCTCCCCCTCTAAGTTAACCTCCGCCATCGAAGATGGACGGAGGTTACTGTTTTCACCCCTGTCTGTTTGTTTGTTTGTTTGTGAACAGTATTACGGAAAAACTCCTGGACGATTTCGACGAAACTTGGTGGGGGATTAGGTATGGTCCAAGGATCATGCCATTAGATTTTGGACTTGGTCCAAAGTCCAATATGGCCGCTATGGCGGCCATTTTGAAAAAATATTTGAATTTTTGTTTTTGCATTTCTACATGTTTTAAGTGATTTCCAACCAAAAAAAAAAATTTGTTAGAGAAAAAAACAAAATTTTGCAACTTTTTTTCAAAAAAATTTCGATTTTATTTGAAAAATATTTGAATTTTTTTTTTGCATTTCTACATGTTTTAAGTGATTTCCAACCCCCAAAAATTTGTTAGAGAAAAAAAAAAATTTGCAACTTTTTTTTCAAAAAAAATGATTTTTTTTTTTTTGGCATTTCTACATGCGCGTCGATCTAGTTTAGTTTATTCAATCGTGGTTCAGTAGAGTCTGATCCGTTTTGACCTACAATGAATAGGATATCAGGTTCACTTAAGTGACCCAGCAGTATTGGCGGCGGAGGTTTTGCACTCTACCGAGTGCCTTTCCTCTAGTTTTAACTGTTTTGAGTCAAGCTTTCATAATATAAGTTCAAAAATATTGGAGCACAAACAGTGGAAGATAAATCGTGTTTTTTTTTTGGACACGTGATTTAACTTCAATTTATACAAGATAATAAAAGAAGGTAACTTATCGGGTGAGATGAAATGCAAGAAATTTGAAGTTGGAATAAGACAAAGCAATCATGTCTTATTATGTGCAAATATTATGGAATCTTGTTTTTTTTACCAAACATGCTCAAGCTCTATACTGAGGATCAATACCTGACATAGAGGGGGTTCAGCATAGAGTGAATAGACTATTCTGGGGCAAACTCGGCATAGCTTCGAAGAGCTGGTGAAGCAGATGTGACTTTATCCATGAGAAAGGATGTGATGATGAAAAAAACAAAAGAAGCAGAATGGACAGTGGCAGGGCCAGGGGCCACAGCTTAAGGAATAAATGAAAGGAGAGTTATGGTGGTTGTGACAGGGCCAGGGGCCACAGCCCGAGAGTAAAGAGGAGAGTTATGGTGGTCGTAAGGCAAAGGTCTTTCACTCATTGAGTAATTAATGCATCGAATAGTCTTCCTTGAAATGTAGCTGGCAGCAGAAACAGTAGATCTATTTATATTTGAGTTGGATCGGTGCTGAGAAGCATTGGAGATAGAGAGGTATGTGGACACTGGCAGGAACGAAGTCGGTAGAATTAAGTATAAGATTGGGTGATTTTATACATGTGTAATGAATGTGATGCTGAAAGGGTCTTGTGTAAAAGTGAATGTGCTGTTGTAATTGTTCATGCCTCACCTCCCTACCTCCAAAAAAAAAAACAACTTGGTGAGGTCCGTGTGTCTGCCCTCGCTGTTCTCCCCACAACCCCAACCTGGAAAATTAGGGAAATAACTGATAGATTTAATTACTGTGCTGATAGAGTGCAGGCACGATGGGCCAAATGACTTCCTCCTGTATCCAAGTCCCTATTTTGTCCTTGTATGATTGGCAATGATGCCAGAACACAGCTGGTACTCAGCTGTCTATCTACAGAATCAGTCTGGTATCATTGATTACCTGCGGGGATGTCCCTTCCCCTCCCTTACTCCAATCTTTTCCGAAACTCCCCTAACCTTTTATCTCTCTTATATCCTACCTTATATTCCTTTGTTTGCCCCTCCACCCCCTTACCCTGCTTCGCCCCTTCCTCTACACTTTCGCCAGTGTGTAACGACCAAAATCGCCTCCTCTTCTTCTTCTTCTTCTTCTTCGGCCATAATTATTCCCACGTTATTGTGGGGTTGGCTGGGCGATGTTTTTGGTCCAATTTTTTCACCAACCAGCCTGCCAAACCTGACGCTCAACTCCAGTTGGATCTGTAAGTTGAAATCTGGCTATGGTGCCAGCTCTAGCTCACCTACTCTATGTGAAGGACACTGTGGGATGATCTTTAATGTCTACCAACTAATGCCGGCAGACAGAACCCAGTTTAACGTCCATCCCAGAGACGACACACACATTGATGAATCACCCTGCCTGTGAAACGCTAGGATGACAGTTTATAGCTCGGCCAGGATTCAAACCCAGGCTAGAGAGCTTAGAGACAAGTGTGCGTACCTTTCGGCCATCCTGCCAGAGCCAAATGCTATTCTGGCTGCATTGTTGCCTCAAAATAACCAAAATTGTAACGAGCTTCAAAAAAAGAATCAACTTATAAACAAGATGAGCAGCAGGAGAAAGACGGTGGAGAGAACGAAAAGTGGAACGTAAATTATCTCGGTTTCGACGATGGAAAATATAACCACCAGAATGGGAACTGTCAGGATAGTTTGGCCAAAGATGGTGGAATATTTTTTGCCTCTTCCTTCACTATCAGCAATAGACTTTGAGGGACATGCTGGTGTTATAAGTGGTGTTGAAATGGTGTTTTTTTTTTGCAGGATGGACCGAGACATGATATGGCTCCCATTTGTGAAAACTTTTTATCGAATGACAGTTACTTCGCCTATTGAAAGGTGGAACCCATTTTGGGCCAGATCCCTGCAGTACATAAACTCTCGAACCAAGAGACAGTCATTTCAACTCAAAAATATTACCCCTGACAACCCTCACGACCTTCTCTGAGCTAATGTCATGTCAATTCACCATTCACCACAGTTTGGAGAGGGGTGCTGTGGTGGAGAGGATGAGCCGATGGGAGGTGTGGCAGCTTTTTGACAGATGAGCTATGATGGCGATCACAGTTGCTTTATCAAAAGCTGATTTATTACTTGAGCAATGAAAAGTTGGACCAAACTCTTGAAGAATAATGCTTGACAACAATGACAAGGGCTATTTAGGATTTGTAGGCCACTCTTACATTCCGTGCTACCGAGTGCTTTTCGGGTGTAAAACTTGCCATCCTGGTGAAAATTCGCACACAAGGAAATGTGACACCATTTGCATCATTATACCTCCATTAATTGAGCAATGTTAAATTTACAAATCCGATCTTTATTTTGGGTTGTAAATTAAACGTAAATGTACTCTCAAGTTTTGCAAACGAAAGCATGACATCTTCTGCTATCGTTCAACGAAACTGATCCACAGCTGGGTAGAAAGTATGAGAGATTTGGAACTACATACATAGAAAGGGATTAACATTTGTAGCAAATGTTGTTGGTGTAGTCGTGTAGACCTTCATTGCTTACGTAGGTGGTTGAGGGAACTTTATGACTGTCCCTTGTACAGAAGTCGTGACCACGGGGGATTTTTGCATTCAGTAAATAATAGGAACAACCATTATGCTTGAGATCATTTCAATAACCAGAAACACCCGCTTCCTTCGAGAGCACTGGCAGATCTCCCCCCCCATCCCCCACCACAGGTCCTTGGTGTTGCCCACTGCTGTTCTAACCCTGTTGGTATTTTGAAGGAATCAAATTTGGTTATTTTTTATATTTTTTTTGCAGGGGCCTAAAACACTTCCCCACACCCACTAAAGAATGGGGTAGGGGATCATTTACTATTACCTTCCACATAGCTACAAAGGCTATAGGGAGGGGCACCAGAGAGCGATTAAAAAAGAAAAATCCAACTTTTTTTTTCAAATTCTTCAAAAAATTTATTTTTGCCTGAAATATCCCCCAGCATTCACTGATGAACCTCTGAAAGTTTGACGAAGATCCGTTGAGCCATCTCTCCTAAAGTATGGATCGTAAGATTTCCAAGGAAATGAAATTGTTCACCTTCTACGATGACCTTTATTTTCCTGATAATAATTGTTTGGCTGAGAATAATGTCATTGCTAATCCTTTTATTTGAGGATCTGTTCGCAGGAAATGATGTCATCACAAAAGTTTCAAAAAGCGAGATGACTATGAAAGTCATGAAATTGTGAGCTTTGTGTTTATTTGGAATCAGCAGTGTCGGTAATGTGTACAAAGCCGACTTCCCATTGATATTTTTTTGTTGCATAATTTTGGAACAAATAGCAAATCGTGGCAGCAGTAACCTCCACCGTAACAGAAAATTCACGCTGTTATTCGATGGTCAAATGTGGCTACCAGATAGCTCCACGTAACCATCGAACATTGTTGGAGAGGGGAGGCTTCTATCAATGATAGTGTCCTCTTCAATACCCAAATGTATTCCGACCCACAAGCCTTCCCTATTGCCATGGGACTGTGCTGAAAACACATCAAAGCCATTTGGTATAAAATAATCCAGCATGCTGTAATAGTAACCGCATTCATTGTCAATCCTTCTGATGTCTTAGGTCGGTGGGTGGCAAGGATATTACCATGTCTTGCATCACTGACTAGCGGAAATAAGCCTTTCAAAGGCCATTCAAGAGAATGAGACCCCCATCAAGGTCACACTCTCAGATCCCATTGCTCGACGTGGAACTTGTGTTATCCTGCCTCCACTCTTCCCTGATTCGTAAGCACGTGTGTCAGCATTTTGAGCCTGTTAAGCACCCAGCATGCCTCTCGGGCTGACATATCTAATGCACTGCACACGTTGTAAAGATTTGTAAAAGCAGCAAGTCCTTGTGGTTATTCTCTTGGAAACCCTGTGGTTCAGCGTCATTACGTAGAAGAGAGGTACCGGTGCTCCTTTCTGCGTCAGCTCTCTCCAAAAGCATCAGCTCTGGTTGTGAAGAATTTCTTCTGAACCCTCCAAGAGGATCGTGTGTTTGACCTGCTTCATCGAGGCCGATGAAGCATTGTTTGAAATAAATTGAATATATATATATATATATATATATATATATATACAGTATATATATATATGTATATATATTTACATGTACATTGAAGCAGTATATTGGCAAGTCAGTTATAATGGGTGATATGCCATTGCCTTGCCAGCATTATTTGACCAGGCTCTGTCCTTTTCAAATGGTGAGCATTTAGCAAGGAAGCATCATGTTCCATTTTTAAAGTCTTTTGTTTGACTCGGTCCAGTTTAGAACCACTGACCTAACAGACTCAGAGTGGAACCTCTCCCCATTATGCCACTGAATCTGGTCCATATATGTACATTTTTGCATATATGCTGGGAGTACCCAGGTTCAGGTAAAAGGCACAAACCCCTCCCCCCAAAGTCTCCCGAGTGCCAGATATAAGCAGCAAGGATAGCTGATGAAGATGGGTGGCAGGATGGCCTCGAGCTATTTCACTATGTTTTTTTTAGACAGGGGGGCCACTTTTGCCAATAAGATATCACTGAGAGCCACCACACCGCCAGCACGACGACATAATGGCTGATTTAGGCACCGCTCCCACGTACTCTCCTTCATTGTGGTTAACTGGGCTGCAAGCATGATTGTTTGTACACTGCCATCTACTGATGTAGTGATGTTACATTTATGCTTGGCGTTGGAACATGCATTCTAAATTATTGGGTCAATTTGATAGCATTTATGGTGGATTATGATGGGCTGTTTTCACAATTGTGTATTATTGGCCACACGTCAGGGGCCGAACTTTCGGCCATCAAGGGCCGCCAGAGGCTCACGGACCATACAATGAAGAACAGAGGCCTCGAGGAACGCACACTCATGCCTCCATGCGGTATAGCCTGGGTTCAAAAAACGTCCCTTTGGGGATCAGACGGGGTCAGTCAACCGAACAGAGACAACCAACTTGGCTTAGTAAGAATGTACACAAAACGACAACAACTATTCCCTGTGCCTCTGCAATTGGTTACCCTTTACTGAATAACCCTCAGTGTGCGGAGCAATATCGTATTGGCTGGTTTAAAATCCTGAGTAGGGGAAGCGGTTTAGCTCACCTTCATGCAATGGAGGCCACATTCATCAGGTCAACCAATCCTATTCTTTGTCTACAGAAAGATTTTGTCCAAACTACATATCTATTTTGACTATGATGGCTTGACTGTGTGACAACTGTACCACAGTCAACGCTGAGTCATCATGGAAAACATCTCCTCCCCCCAACTATCCCTCAGATAATTAGCATTACATTTCCGCTGGTGCTTTTTTTTTGTACACATTGTCGAGGCTCGTATAAGAGCTAACACACAACGCACAGCGGGGGTGGGGGCATGTGACAAGAGGGATGGGAGAGGGAAGGACAGAACAGTGGGGAACAGAGACATTAGGAGATCTGTGGAAGGGAGAGCGATGGGGTGGGGAACACGGGGTATACAAGATGGACATTACAGGGACTTTCAGGAAGGAAAGCAGGGAATTTGAGGAGGTGGGTTTGGGGTGGCTTAACGGGGGTAGAAAAAATCGAGGATTTGGAAGGGGGACGATAAGAGGTGGTGGTGAACAGCTGTTTGAAGGCCTGGAGGGAAGAATGGGATTGAAGAGAGTGTGGGAGTTTGTTCCAAAGAGGGGAAACGGAGGAATGAAAGATGAATGTGAGCAGTGATTCGTGATTTTGGTAGTTTTACCAGAACAGGTTGTTGGCAGACCTTGAGCGCCCTGCGGAAATATGGGGAGGGGGGGGGGACATATCACAGACAGAGGCAGGGGGGGCGAGAACAGAGAGGAGACGGTAGAAGACAGAAAGACCACCGAGCCGCCTGTGGTGAGAGAGGGAGAGGCCCAAAGACAGCCTCATCGTGGGAGATGCCAATGATCCTAAATGCCCTGATTTCCACGGCGTGAAACAGAGAAAGGTGAGAGGCAGGAGCACAAGCCCAGAGAGGAGAGCAGTACTCCATCAGGCTGTGGTCGAAAGCATTGTATGTGGTCTGGAGCTCAGATGGGCCGAGGAAGGACTTTGCATGACGGAGGATTCGCAGTCGGTGACTGGCTTTGGAGGCCAGGTTGGAAATGTGGCTTTCCCAGGAAAAATCAGGGCAGATAGTGAGACCCAGATGCTTGAATGAAAGAGAGTTCATGAAACTGCTGGAGTTACTGAGAGCCCAAGGTCTGAAATTGGCATTTACACAAAATCTTTCTAATTCAAGTTCTCGACGTGTGCCCCTCCGTGGTTCAAACAGGCATTTATCTTGACTCCAAAGTTCTGTTCAACTTTCCTGTTGCTCTCATGTGGCACTGACTGGAAGTAGTCTGACACCTCATGCTTCAGATCATCCAGTGTGGCAGAGCAGTTGGCGTAGACAGAGCCCTTGGCAGCCCCCCAAAACCAGTAATCCAGAGAGATCAAGTCTGGGCTATGGGGTTCCCAGTCATGAGCGGTACCAGGGCAATGAGGAGGTTTCTGAAGAGCTGCCACAGGAAAGTGATGGTGTCAGCTGCTGTATGTGGGTGTGCACCATCCTGCATAAACCAGGTCATGCTGAGCTGGTTTGGGGTGACCTTTTTGGCTAGATCATTATGTAACTTCTGGAGCATGGCATGGTAGCGCTCACCATTGATTGTCACCGTCCTGCTGTTGTCATTCTCAAACCAGTAAGGTCCCAGCTTTCCCCATCTGCATTGAATGTGCAGAAGCATGTGACCTTAGGCCCTTTCAAGTACCTCTCAGTCAACTCCTCAGGTGGTTTCCCGCCCCCCCCCCCCAGAAAATGCTGTTTTGGCTGTTGATGGCACCATTCAAGTGTAAATGGGGTTCATCACTGAACCAGATCAGGTTGAACCAGTTTGGGTACCACTCCATCCTGTCACTGAGCCAATTGCACATATCAAGTCTCCTCATGTCATCTTGACTTGGTTTATGCCTAATAGAGATAATGTATGGGAAAACATTCAGTTCCTGAGTGAGGATATGCCAGACTGATGTTGGTTTGATGCCGAGCTCCCAGGAGCGCCAGCGGTGGAACTTCTTGGGACTGTCCACTGCAAAATCCCGCACGGTGTCGATGTTGGCTTGGCTCTTGTTGCTGATACTGGCCTGCCACTGTTGCCCTTGCTCTGGTTGTCCACTGTACCCTTGTGCTCAAAATGTTTCACAATACGTTGAATGTCACAATTTGTGTGTCCATCACGTGTTCTGAGGTCGTATTCCCTGTAGGTTTAGCAAACTTTACAGTTGCCACTATGCAATCAGGCACATAGCGTTCTCCTGAAATTTGCCAAACCCAGATTTGTCCATTGGACTGCCAGATGGTGAAGCATGACTCATCACTCCAGAGAACGTGTTTCCACTGCTCCAGAGTCAAATGGCAGTGAGCTTTACACCACTCCAGCCAACGCTTGGCATTGCGCATGGTGATCCTAGGCTTGTGTGCAGCTGCTCGGCCATCGTAACCCTTTTCCTGAAGCTGTCAACGAACAGTGTTTGTGCTGTTCTTGCTTACAGAGTCAGTTTGGAACTCGGTAGTGAGTGTTGCATCCGACGACAGACAATTTTTAAACGTTTCAGCACTCGGCGGTTCTGTTCTGTGAGTTTGTGTGGCCTACCACTTTGCGGCTGAGCTGCTGTTGCTCCTAGACGTTTCCACTTTCAATAACAGCACTTACAGTTGACCAGGGCAGCTCTAGTAGGGCAGAAATTTGATGAACTTACTTGTTGGAAAGATGTCATCCTATGAAGGTGCCACATTGAAAGTCACTGAGCTCTTCACGATGGCCCATTCTCCTGCTAATGTTTATCTTCGGAGATTGCTTGGCTGTGTGCTTGATTATATACACCTGTCAGCAATGGGTGCGGTTGAAATAGCTGAATCCACAAATTAGAAGGGGCGTTCACATGGTGTGTGTACATATATATATATATATATATATATATATATATATATATATATTATATATTATATATATATATATATATATTGTATATGAAAGTATATATATCATATAATTTATAATACATTATATCACATATAATGGAATACATTATATATCATATAATTTATATTTATATGTATAATATCTAATATATAATATAATATATAACGCCTCATGAAACGTTGCTATAGATTGTGAGAGGGAGGAGTGGGGGAGGGAGGGCTGTGGGAGGGAGGGGTGCGAGAGAGAGAGGGAGAGAGAGAGAGACAGACAGAGACAGAGACAGAGACAGAGACAGAGAAAGAGAGAGACAGAGAGACAGAGACAGAGACAGAGGCAGAGACAGAGCAGAGACAGAGAGAGAGAGACAGAGAGAGACAGAGAGAGAGAGACAGAGAGAGAGAGAGAGCAGAGACAGAGACAGAGAGAGAGACAGAGACAGAGAGACAGAGACAGAGACAGAGACAGACAGCAAGAGAGCGACAGAGGTGTGGGAGGAAAATGCTGCATTTATTTGGAGGAGGGAGTGAGGAGGGACAGATGGAGAGCGTGAGTGGGTGGTGGGGGGGGGGGGGCGTTCTGAGGAGGAAAAAAAAGATGGAAAGTTGAGGGGTAGAAGTGGGGTTAGCAAAGAGAATGATGTTATGCTTAATGACTAAAACACACACACACACACACACACACAAAAATCTCATGTCAGAAGAGCTGTACACACAACGACACAACAGAGTTTGTTTATCAAGTAATCTGCTGGCACATCTGCAAAAATTTTGATATTCCAGTTCCAGAAAATTCGTGGGATCATGAACCAAAAGCAATCACTGAAAACGTGGAAGTACTGCTCATGTACAATCAAATGATCACATCGAGCGTGAACATTGAAAAAAAAGCATTGCGACCAGATATCATACTTAGGTACAAAAATGAGAGGAAGGCATTGCTAATTGAGGTGCTAGTCTTTGCGGAGATGCTGGATATTCTTATGGGGGCCCTCGAGGCACTGAATGAGGAGTCGTAGCCGCTGGGATCACGGGTTTCCTGAGTCAAAAATAAGATCCAGGCGTTCAATGACATCTTGGATGCTGCTATCTTGTCTATACCTATTTGTGGTGAGGAAATTGAGGTCACAAAGAGATTCACCTACCTTGGCAGTAATATTAATGTCTCTGAATGTTGTGAACCACAGCTCGTTAGACAACTGGGTCGGGCCTGGGTAGGCATGGATTCACTGGATCATGCGATGTGGCACTAGGATGACGAAAGTCCGAATCTTTAAACCCTTTGTCCTTCCAGTCTTGCTCTACGGATGTGAGACTTGGACTCTGACAGGGATCTGAGACAGTGACTTAACTTCTTCGGTACCAGGTCTCTTCGGAGAATCCTTGTCTATTGCTGGTCAGACGTGTCCAATGAGCAGTTGCTGACAGAGACTCAGATGAGATTTGTTACCTGTATAGACCGTGAGCATCAGCTGTGCCTGTATGGACATGTGGCTCGTTTTCCTGACGCTGATCCTGCTCATCAGATTCTCTCAGTGAGGGATTCTTCTGGTGTAGGATACCAATGAGGCAGACCATGTGCCTCGGGCGGACCAGGATATGGGGATGCAGCAGGCATCTGCCAGGGAGATGGCCAGATGGAGGCCCCTGGAGTACCAGCGTAATGTGGATGCAGTGACACACTGCTCCGGAGCATGTTCCCACACCTGACCTGACTCATGTCAAAAGACAGAGATTTTATGGTCACCATTGGTTAAACATCAAACGTAACCACCTCTTGATTTTCCACCTTTTTACACTTGTCAGGACAGAATACCCCCATAAATATCTGGTTCGGAGGTGACGCTGTGGTGCACGCATGCGCAGGACTTACATCCATTGGAGATTGGGGGGAGTGCTCATCATGCTCCACACATTTTGATTTCTCCACACATCGTTGTTCTTTGCGGATGATGCGGTTTTACTGTGTGAAACATAATCCTTGGCTGATGCTCATCATTCCAGCCAGGAGGTATGATTGGAATATGTATATGTATACAGTAACAGTGTAACATATATATATATATATACATATACGTATACGTATATATATACGAATATGTATATGTATATATATATGTATATATATATATGTATATATATATACATATATAAATATATATTTATTATTGTTGTTGACTTGGCATTTGTGGATTACCATGAGGGGAAGCATTCGGATTCCTCAAAAACGCATGGCTCTGTAGGCCGACTTGACGCAGATAAAGATAATTCCTGGTCCATCGCGTTGTGAAACAACTAAGAGCGCCGATTGACTCCACCAAGCCTGGCAGGGTCCTCGCTCTTTACAAACGTGTTACCTTTCTGATGGATTGGCGAGGTCAATTGGGGCCGCGTACTGTCTATCCGTAATTTGTCCATTTACCTGTTTACATCCGGTCGAGCGAAAACTGTGAAGTACGTATGGGCTGATCCCGGTGCCAATTAACCCTCACACATACTGTCTTTACAGACTTCCTTCGACAAGACATATGGCCATCATTCAATCCGGGAAGAAGAGACAAGAAGAACTGAGGAGAAAGAAGTGGAATGGAGTGTGGGGGCGACTCCTTCTCTCACCTCACACAACCCAACAGGGCTGTACTGGTCCAAATATACTGTGGGGGTAGGAAGGGATGGGAAAGATTGGCAGTGGAGTGGAGATGAGGTGCATTTGGATGTATAGCTGCTATATATCTAAATGTCGCATTATTGGTAGGCGGTGAATACATTTGCAGGTCACTGCAGACTGTCCATTTGATTGTTGTTCCAAGCACTTCCTGTTGTGCTTATTCTAGGCTTCGCTTTGCCATTTCAATATATTGCTTTCGGGGTAATGCCATTTCATGGGCCATAATCCATGCTGTCCTTTGGAAGTAATGTCAGAGGTTTCCCAACACTGTATCAGAAGCAGTTTTTATATTCCCATTTGGCTGTATTCATCTGCCTTTATCCTGAAGGTTACTTTTTGTCTCGTCTTGTGCTTTGCTCTGCTGTGCTTCGTCTGCAGTTTGCGCATAACGAGTTATAAGGGTAAAGAAAAGTGTAAGACAAAAGCTTAATTGCTGGAGAGGAAATGTCTGAAAGCGGGAGAGACCTGAGAGAATTATCTTTGAAACAATTGTCAGTTTGGGTTATTTTGTAAAAACAAAACAATAAATGTGCACAAGATTTTCCTGGTGCACTGTAAGAATTGTCTGTACCTAAAAAAAAATACCTATCACTGCTGCTGTGTTCCTATAATGCAGTAAAAACAATCTCTGATTATCCCCACGCTGAAAAAATAAAACTATGGAATACTGTAATCAGCTCTGTTTGTCTGTCTGTTGGTCAAGCAATCTCCTTCTAAATGGTTGTGCAGAAATTAACCAAACATGGTAGTTATGATCACCACATGGCAAGCAGGTGTGAGGGCAGTATCATTTTGGCTCCGTCACCCTGGGGCCCAATGGGGTCAGTAGAAAAATACCAAAAAATGCAAATACAGGAACAGTTTAAAACATTTTTAATGACACTTTGTATATGAATTCAACATTTGGGGACACATGAAAAATGTGAAGATTTGAATTTGACCGCTGGTTTATGCCCCATGGGGTGGGGACTTAGGATCCATCCATCCATCCATTGGGACCATACTCTGTGCAGAGCATCGGTACTGCCAAAGCAGTCTCCTTGGCTCTTGGGTACAATCCTGGACAGGCCACGACTCCAACACACGATACCAGCAAGCTGGCACTCATTTTGCTGACCTCAGAAGGATGACAGGCAGAGTCAACCCCACCTTGTATTGATTCAACAGAAAAAGGGGATTTGAACTCAGGATCCTAGGATCCTAAGCACACCACCCTAACCATTCAGCCAACACCAGACATGGATTTAGGATCGCAGGGATCAAAACTCGATTTTTTTTTACCCTAAAATTTGATATTGGGTTATTTATCGTGGAATTTTCTGCAATCTTTCAACTTTGTTTTGAATGGGAAGTGTGGGGATTTGCAATGGTACACCATCGACCTTACTTTTGTTTTAGCTTATGATAGTTTTCAGTATACAGGTATTCCTTTTTGAGGTCTTTATCATTTTTATTTTGTACTTAACATACTTCTTTACAATACTGTTTATGAATTCCTTTAACTGCCATGTGTTTTGATTTATATTACTTTTTTTTTTATTACTATTTTGGGCTTATAAAGTGGTGGCTTTTCTGATGCACACATAAGCATGTTGATCTTTATTCTGGTGTGTCATTGATGGTGGCAGCACCTAAAAGGCCTTCCAAAAATGTCACTGTCAAGATGTCAAGGCCTTACAAAAAAAAGGCCTTTGTGATGATGGGCCTGTGAAGAGGCAACATCGTATTGGACGCTTTTTGAAATGGACTCAAATTCAAAGCATTCCACAAATTCAGGACTTTTGCTAAAACAGGGAAAGTACTCTCGGAACCCGCTATTCGTGGTGGGTATGTTCCTGGAAAATGCCGTGAATCCGCGAGCAGTGGGGCATTATTTCAATGGCGAAAGGAGGGATAGGTTTCCGGGGGTTTGTGATTCATGAGGGAAAAACCAAAAATCCGTAAAAAAACATGATATGAAAAACCACGAAACCATGAAAATGCCTGCGAAAAAAACAGCGAATATGTGAAGCACAGGTCTGTGAATGTCGAAGTAGGTCACATTTTATAAACCGTGAATACGCTGGGTCCGCGAAGAGCAAATCCACAAATAGCGAGGTTTCACAGTACTTGATATGCATTGCCTTCTGGAATATGTTCATTCTGGTTAATTGCATGACATGTATGCAATAATAACCTTTCAACAGACTGCTAGCCTGGTGTTGGCTTAGCAGTTAGGGTGGTGGCTTGGGATCCTAGGGTCCTGATTTTGAGCCCCGTCCATTGAATTAACACCAGGGGGTTGACTCAGCCTCTCATCCTTCTGAGGTTGGCGAATTGAGCACCAGTATACTGGTAATCGGGGCACTGCATCAGCGGCATATCCACGCACCTATTCAATGATGCAACCAGCAGGCAAAAAAGGTGTCAGATGATGGGAACAGATTGCTTGATCAAATGCCAAACAACCCAGCATTTATTACTCATTTTAGAAAAATTTGAGGCTAACAAATTCGCTTGATTACATCGTGTCTCCAGTGGATTTGTCTCCATTGTTGTACCATGCTCTCTCTATGCTAGGGGTCCCCAAATATTTTTGATCATGGGCCAGAGCCAAATTTCCCTAGCACCTTGTGGGCCACACAACCAAAGTAACATTATTCTCACAGATCAGGCAATTAGAGTCGTGTCCCATGAGTATGACAGTAACAGCTGAATAAAATTGAGAGACATCAGTACATACTCTCCAGTTGCCACGTCACGTCACCATCTGGTCTGCATGTGGAGATAAAGAGATGCAGACACACGTCGATCCTCCTTCGTGACTTGATGAGCACTGAGGAATACGGCCGTGGATGGTGGAGATGGGGAGGAGGTAGGTGGAGTAAGTGCGTGCAATTTAAAAAAAAAATAATAGTGGCGCAATACTATGACATCACATGATGCCGATAGCAGTTCACAAATGTTACAAAGAGCTTAGATATGTGGACCCGCGACTACCTTCTCTCGAGATAAGATGGGTACTGACCAA
>CM068966.1:83058884-83075562 GCA_035128595.1 Eptatretus atami
GGAGGGTGGTAGAGTATTTCCGTTGCAAAAATATTTCAAATTTAGGCGCACAATACTATGACATTATATGATGCCTATAGGATTTGCAACGCCAGGCACCATATGAAGCTAATAACTGTGAAATGATTAATATAAAAGAAGTTACATTTCGATAAACATAGCTTCATAGAGGAGCATGTTTATTAAACACAGGAAGTGCAAACTGCCTATATTTCACAAATTGTTAGATGAGTACCCATAAAATGTGGAGCATGCATTTACCAATACAAAGTTGATAAACGAGTAATATTAAATCAAATCGATAATATTTTTAATAATAAATGTCAGTCAGTCATTCAGTCTCCTTCATAACTCAAAAACCATGAAACATAGCGACCCCAAACATATCAAGGGAACTCCATTGGAGTGTATGAGTAAAGATAGGACCACGCGGCCTGAAGCTCACCTGAATCAGGAGCAACAGTCAATCATTTTATATTAGACCTTGATTATATTTTTTCTTAATGCCGTGAACAAACTTTAGTACAACATGGGTGATGAAGGTTGTGGTTTCATTGAAATTTTGTGTGTCGTTTCGGAGAAGAGAGCAAATACCAATTTTGGAGGGTCAAAAACCCTCCAATAGACCCCTTTCATGAGCACAAATTTTGATGTGGTCAATACATTTTTGTACATCACGGTTGATGAAGTTTGTAGTCAAGTTTCATCGAAATCGTGTGTGTAGTTTCAGAGAAGAGAGCATATACCGATTTTTTTGGGCTGGGGGGGGGTCAAAAACCCCCTCGTAGACCACTTGATAAGCAGAGATTTTGATGTGATCAATACACCTTCGTTACACATCAGATATGAAGCTTGTGGCCAAGTTTCATAAAAATCGTGTGTTTGGTTCAAGTGATAATGACTGAAGTGTTATGGACTCACTCACTCACTCACCACCCCCCCCCCCCCGGCAGCAGACACTGTTCTCTCGCATAAGCTCACTGAACTAAAGTTCAGCTGAGCTAAAAACTTGGTGTTTTGGTAAATATAAACACCCATTTTGAAGATACTGGGTCAGCCAAACTTCAGCTTGCAGGTGTCTTCACAGCCATTTTGATTTGGCCTACTAAAAATGCCTTGCCTTGGAGTCACGATGTACTCTCAGGGACTAATTAAAGTATACAATCAAAATATAACTTCAAATTTGACGATCGTATCAACTGGACTAACTAGATGTTGAAATCTGAAAATTTAAAGAAATGAGTTATTCTTGTAGCTCGGTTTATATTTTATAAGCTTAAAGCAAGGCGATGCACCTTCCTTCATTTTTACACAAGAAAATGTGAAATTTCCAAAGCATTAAACTTTTCCTTTTCTACTATCCTGTTTTTCTTCTGTTTTTCCCAAAGCGTAACTTCATTAAGTGCATCAGAAATAATTAAGCAGGTGAAGACTCCCACGGCGTGAGCAGTGGGCATGACGACTGCGGCTCAGTTCTCCGTGAGGACATCCACACAGTTAGGAAGGCAAAATATATTAGAGGATTAGAATGAGTAAAGCAACGGGATAAGTGAACTGTGAGTTCAAGAGAGAAATGAAAAATGTTGAGTGGCTTCAAAGCAATGAATCCCCACATGACGGCAGGTTCATTTGGAAAAATTGGTTTGGGACGTTATTTGTAATCATACTAAAATGCACAATTTGGTGTGTGTGTGTGTGTGTGTGTGTGTGTGTGTGTGTGTGTGTGCGTGTTATTGAGCGCCATACATTCGATTGTTACTTATCCAGTCTCAACCAAACTTCACAGGACTTAGGGTCCTGTTAAATTTGGTTTTGCAAGAAGTCATGGACTTAGGGTCGCTCGTTCATGGGTTTCATCACCCACAGGTTCATCGCTGGACTTGGTAGTCCAACACTAGTGGTGTGGCAAAGGAGATTGACAACAAGCTCGTTGATGGTCACTGGAGGATGACCCAGAACTGCAGGGTCTACCAGAGTGCTCAGTTCCTCAATACTGACCACAGGCTTGTTGAAGGTTGTAGGGAATTCATTTGCCCTCCTCCCAAAGAGGTTTTTCCGCCTTGGACAAACGCCATGTTGACATGTATAAATCGCTTGTCGTGGTGTTTCGTGGGGAACCCCTACCTGAATTAAAAAATACTATAAACCACGATAACATATGACTACCTTTTCAAACAGTCACTACTGCTGTTTAATACGAAACTGAAAAAACCTGGAGGAATCCTTACATCCTTGAGGCAGTCTACGCTTATCGCGTCCACCACAGAATAATGGACCCGGGCCAAGATCTGTTGTAATATATACACCTCAGAGGGGAGAATAACATGACCCTTCATGCCACTCTCATTGAGAGTGGGGGTACTATTTCATCTAAATGTGGCATTATTGGTTTTTGGAGAATTATTTTGGAGGCCAACGTATATCCATATCTAGTATGGCCATCCATATCTAATGCCTAACTGTGTCTGCGGATGCCTCCTGCAGTTGGGTTACTTTTTTTTAGGAGGGTGGTGGCAAGATTTGCACTCTTGCCATGGTAAATCGCTTCACTGTACAAAACACAAGAAAACCACAAAGAAAGTTGAAAACCCACTCCATGGGAGTACCTCCTGTGCAGCTGCCCTCAGCAGGGCACCTCACCAGATGACGGGATTAGGGCAAAGCCTTCCGCACTCACACTCTGATGAAAGGAGGAAAACCATGGGGTAACCTTCCCGGATCAGATTGTGGTAGTGGATGTCGGGGTGGTGCTGAGGTGTCATCCACAAGATGGCAATTTCCTTGGGTTAACCTGTGGTGGGCCCTTCCCGTGAGTGCCTGGAATGTCCTATCACTAAGAGAGGATGATCACCTGTCTCTGTTATCGTCTGAGCTCAAGCATTTGAACATCGTTATTGCAGAACTCTCGAATATTCAGAGACCGGATAGTGGTGAGATCATGATGGGTGGTTACACCTACCATTGGTTTGGTTGCTCTTATGGTTACCATGCCCATGGAGTTGCTGTAGCTGTGTTTAACAAGCTGATTCCAATGATAATTGAGGTAACACCGGTCAACGAGCATATTATGAGACTCAGGATTCGACACTCCTTGGGTGTCATTTCCCTGGTCTCTGTTTATGCTCCGACTGAGGCAAGTGATCTCACCATGAAGGACGCATTCTATTCCACACTCGAGTCTGTGGTTGATCATTGCCCCAGGCGAGATACTCTTCTGGTCTTGGGGGATTTTAATGCATCGACCGGAACTGATGGGGATAGTTATGAGACGTGTGTTGGTCCCCATGGGACTGGAACTGTGAACCAGAATAGCACTAAGTTCCTTAAATTTGCAAGAATTCATGGATTAGGGTGGCTGGTTCATGGTTTCAGCACCAATAGGCTCATCGCTGGACTTGTTATTCCAACGTGGGTGGTGTGGCTAAGGAGATTGACCAGATGCTCGTTGATGGTTGCTAGAGGATGATCCCGAACTGCAGGGTCTACCGGAGTTCTCAGTTCCTCACTAAGGGCAACAGGTTTGTTGTCGCAACTCTGAAGTTGCAGAATAAATCCGGGAGAATGGTACCATCTCAGCCGACACTGGAAGTTGGCAAGCTCAAGGAGGAGAGGGTAGCTGAGGAGTTTGCGAACAGTCTGAGTGGGGATTTGGGGTGTCTGATTGCTTGAGGGAATCCTGAAGAGTTGTGGAGTGCCTTCAAGACCACCTTCCTTGATGTCGCCGGTGGATGTCATGGAACTCACCGTCGGGTGAAGAAGAATTTTGTTTCTCAAGGGACACTGGATACCATTGACCAGATTTGCAGTGCCAGGCTTAATGGCAGAGCTGAACTGTTCAGGGAGTTGAGGCATAAAACTGAACGTGCGCTGAGGGTGGACAAGGAGGCCACTATGTGCGAGGAATCTGTGAGGGGGTAGAGCATCACCTGTGGTCAAGTTATTCTCATCCTGCTTACAGGGGAATTTGCGCATTGCATTCCACAAAGCCCATCCCTTGGTGTACGGCAGTAATAGCAGAGGGTGGTAGGCTCTTGACAGAGGAGTCTGAAGTGAAGGCCTGATAGGCCGGTCACTTTGAGCGGCTGTAAGAGGCTGATCCACGAGCTGTTGAGTTAGATGTCAGGGGTGTTACTATTTCCATTACTGACCCTCCAATCAACTGTGATTCACCTTTGTTTGTGGAAACATAGGCTGCGGTGAAGCAGTTGAAATGGGGTAAAGATCTGGGGATCTGTGGCATAAATGCTGAAACTCAAGGCTGGTGGAAATGCTGCACTCATGTCGTTGCATGCAGTTCTGTGCTCCGCCTGGAACACAGGCATCATCCCGACTGTCTGGAAAAGGAGCCATGTTGTCCCTCTCTGGAAAGGGAAGGATGATCGCCAGGACGGCAAAAACGACTGAGGGGTGACGCTGCTCTCAGTGGCAGGCAAGGTCTTTGCTCGGCTAATTCTTGATGGGGTTCGCCACCATCTGCTTGAGAATCAGCACCCAGAGCAGTCAGGCTTTACACCAAAGTGGTCAAGGCTTGACCGTATCCTTGCCCTTCAGGACCTCACTGAACGCAGATGAGAGTTTCAGCAGGGCTGCTTGCAGCCTATGTTGGTAGCTGCAAAGCGTTTGATTCAGTGAATCCTGATGCCGTCTGGAGGATTCTTTGTCTTTGTGGGGTGCCAACAAAGCTGATCAATCTGATGTCTGAATGATACTCTGGTACTAAGAGTGCTGTGAGATGTGGTGGTACCATCTCCAACTTATATCCAGTTGTTACTGGAGTTCATCAGAGGTGTGTATTGGCCCCTCCACAATTTTCAGTGCTTGTACGGACTGGATTCTGGGGAGGATGTCAGAGAAATCAAGATGCATTGCTTCATTTGGGAATGTCAAGATCTTTGACCTTGATTTCGCAGATGATGGTCATTTTTGCGGAGACTCTGTGTATGCTTTTGGGGTCACTCACGGTGCTGAATGAGGAGTCAGAGCTGCTGGGATTACGGGTTTCCTGGTCAAAAGTAAGATCCAGGCTTTCACTGACATCTTGGATGCTGCTATCTTGTCTGTACCTGTTTGTGGTGAGGATGCTGTGGTCACGTAAAAGTTTCACTTACCTTGGCAGTGATATTCATGTCTGCTGGCTGTGAGCCGGAGGTCAATAGATGTCTGGGTCGGGTCTGGGGAGTCATGGATGCACTGGCTCATGGGGTGTGGCACTGTCGGTACCTGTGCAGGAGGATGAAAGTTTGAGTCTTTAGGTCCTTGGTGCTTCCCGTCTTACTCTATGGATGTCAGACTTGGATTCTGACCAAGAATCTGAGATGGAGACTTCATTCCTTTGGGACCAGGTCTATACGGAGAATCCTTGGCTATCACTCGTCGGACTTTGTGTCCAACAGGCGGTTGCTGAGAGAGACTCAAATGAGATTTGTTGTCTGCATAGTCCCTGAGCATCAGTTGCGGCTGTTTGTACATGTGGCTCGTTTTCCTGACGCTAATCCTGCTCACCAGATTCTCTCAGCGAGGGAACCTCGTGAATGGAGGAGGCCAATGGGCCGACCACAAGCCTCGTGGTTGTTGCAGGTTGATCAGCATCTCAAGGAGATGGGGATGAGCTAGGCATCTGCCTGGGGGATCGCGAGAAGGAGAACCCTGGAGGACCAGCTGAAAGTGGATACAGCGACGTGCTGCTCTGGCACATGCTCCCATTCCTGACCTAACCCGACCTGATTGCATGTACTAGACCTCCCCTTGCAACATTGCTTGCATAACAAAATGGCAGATTTTTATGGGAAAGCACTTCTTTAAATACAATGTGTTTGGTTTTGTTGAATGGCAAATTGGAAGTTATTGTCAGTAGGCTGCATTGTATTGGTGGGAATTATGACTGTTTTGTGTGATCCTGTTATGGTTGCCTGCAGGAGTCGTTCATTAATGTTCCGTCCCAAAACCTTCATTTATCATACAATTCACTCATCCCGTTATTTGGGTGGGGTAAATTGACAGCCAATCGCTAAATTCAAAGAACCCAGCTGAAGTACATGAAGCAAAAACATGCCTACAGCTTTTTCTGAATATGTAATACTCTCAAGCAAGCACTCCATTCAAAACTGTTGATAAGGAACGGCTGGCTTGGAAATTGCAAGCCAGCTTCTTTGTAACTGAACACACCCCCATGTTACGCAAAAATCGTATTATGGAAAAAAACACCCCCCAAAGGACAAAGCACGGAAAAATCAGAGGGTGCAAGACCTGAAAGGATGAGGTAGAAGACAAAGAGACCACCGACCTGTCTGCAATGGCGAAGTGATAAGCCCATCGACTCAGCTTCATCGTGAGAAATTCCAATAATCTTAAAGGCCTTGGTTTCCATGGCGTCAAGTTGAGAAAGATGTGAGGCAGGTAAATCTGCCCATAGGGGAGAGCAGTACTCCATTAAGCTGCAGATGAAAATTTGTAGGTGCAGAGGAGTTAAGGTGTGTCAAGGAAGGACAAGGATGGCAGATGCCCATTCGGCAGCTGGCTTTGGAGGCTAACTTTGAAATGTGGTTTGCCCAAGAAAGATCATGGTTGATTGTGAGACCCAGGAGTTTGAATGACTGAACCTCCTCAAGAGGATTGGTAAGAATGTGGATCGGAGTGTTTTCCAGATGGTCCTTTCAGAGAGCGATAATGAGAGTGTAAGATTTGTCAAGATTGAATGACATATTCCAAGTTTTTGACCATCTTGTGATTTTGTCAAGGGCTGAAGAGAAGGAAGCGGCTGCACCCTGCCTCTCTGAAGGATGAGTGATGTCATGGCAGAGGGTGGAGTTATCCGCAAAGAGATAAAGAGGATTTTCCAGAGAGATGGAGAGATCATTGATGCCGATCAGGAATAGGACTGGGCCTAGAACACTGCCTTGGGGCACCAGCCTTGACAGGGAGAGTAGATGAAAGGATTCTGTTGAGAGCCACACGTTGGCTACAGGAGTAGAGGAAGTCAGTAAGCCATGTATGGAGTTGGCCTTCGATGCCATAGGAAGAAAGTTTGGAGAGCAAGGCAAGATGCCAGACTGAATAAAAAGCACGAGATATGTCCAGAAAGATGGCCCTGATCTCATATCTGACATTGAGGGCCTCCATCCCTTGTTGGGTGAGTAGGAACAGCATGTTCAAGGTGGAGTGATCTGGTCTGAAACCAAATTGGTGACTTGAGATGAGGTTGTTGGAGAAAAAGGAAGGATTTCATATCAATTGCAATCATGGATTCCATGACCTTGCTGATGATTGGAAGTAAGCCGATCGGTCTGGAGTTGAGGGGATCAGTTTTTGCAACTTTTTATGTCATTCAGTGATATTGTCTGATTTCCAAGCAGATGGAAGATGACCGAGCACAAATGATCGGGTGAAAAGGGCAGAGAGAGGAAGTGAAAGAGCAGCAGAGCACATTTTTAAGATACGTGAGCTTATGCCATCCGGTCCACTTGCTGAGGGATGAAAGAACCTTCTCTACCTTCTCAGGTGCCAAAGATACTGAGTCCAGGAGCATTTGGCTATGACAGGGAAGGCTGTATACTGAGAGTGAGGGGTTGGGGACAAAGGATTTGGAAGCAAACACATTCTATTGAGGCATTGAGGCATTCTACCTTTTCACGAGCAGAGTTGCCTGTGGTTCTATTTGAAGAAAGAGAAGGGATGGAAGGGGAGCATACCCAAGAGACAGACTTAACAAGGCACCACTAGGTTTTAGAAATTGGAGAAAAGTTTGAAAGCTCTTTCTTACGGTTGGACAAATGTTGTTTTCTGGCTCTCATGAGAGTGGACACACAAACTTGTTGTGGATTGGAATGCATTGAGATTGCCTTACAGGAAGAGAAGGCATGTTTTTTCAGAGCAACTGCCTCACCACAGAATTCAGTGTACCATGGGGGGGAAGAAGGGTAGGCTAATTGAAGACGAGATGGAATGACTGTGCATGAGAGAGACAAGGTTTCTGTTGGAGAATGCCCAAGCTGAGTTAAGATGAGGGGCAGTAGATATGGGAGACAAGTCCGGATGAAAGATGGCTGCATGCAGTCCTTGCCAAAGCACTTGAGTGAAATGCCAGATTCCCAGGTGTTGATTACCAATAAACTTGCTATTGCTTACCAAGACAACTGTTCCTTATCAACCGTTTTGATGGAGTTCTTGCTTGAGTGCTTAAGCCACTTGCGGAGCACTCTACAAGATACTTGGTAATGGAACACACCCCTGCAGTTTCACACGACTCAGCATTGACAACTCTGGCTAATTGCATACAAAAACCTTCATGTATTGTACAAATTGCTCCTCCATTTATTTGGCCGCTGTATTGTCGAGAGCGCTGGCTCGATCATTCCAGAGAAAAAAAACAACCTGGCTTATGTACATGAAGCAAATACATGCCTACTGCTTATGTGCATATGTAATACATCATCGTTATATAGCTCGGATAATTCAAGTTGTGAATATGAGACTTCCAAAGACATCTTAGACTTTCCAGAAAACCAACATGTGAGACGCAGGATTTTCTTCTGAACCATTGTGGGTGTAGTCAAGCAGCTCTCCAGCCAATGGGTTCAAAGGCTTCGTATGCATGTATCTTCATTTTTGTTTTAATGCCTCCACTGACGAAGTCATCGGAGGCATTATGTATTTGGTTCCATCTGTGAGTTTGGGTCCATCGCTGACCAAGTCCATCTGTACGTCCATCCGTGCTAATTTTCTCTTTTTTTCTCTGTATCCGCTGATCCGATTGAAGCGAAATTTTCACCAGAGGTATGATGACTCATGTAGAATGTTGCAATGACAATTATGACATCACAGGTCACATGGTGTGGCAGCCATGTTGGAAAAAAGGAAAAAACTTTGGACCTCCATCTACGAAACTGCTCCATGGAAGAAATTAAAACTTGGCCCATATGAAGTCCTCCCCATGGGAAACAAGTGTGTTTTTTGATGATGTCATAGGTGGCTTCTTTGTGACATCATAATTGCTTATGTCGAACGTTTTATCCGATCAGTATGAAAGATTTTGAGGGTCATCTTAGGCTAAATTGTATGGGGGAAAAAAAATTGAATTCGTCATCGGTCACGTGGTTCGGCAGCCATATTGTTTTTAATATAAAAACCTTCAAAAATCTGCTCTGAAACGGCTGAACAGATTGAGGCAAAACTTTACAGGTATGATCGCCTATCCATAAGGAACAAAAAGTTCTCCACCGATGATGTCATAGGTCACATGGTATGGCAGCCATGATTTTTTGAAGAATAAACCTTTTTTTCCCCTTTAAAAATCCTCTTCTCCAGAATGGCTTTATATATCAAGGGGAAACTTCACCCACATGTTCCAAAAGCATTGGGGATACCAGGGTGTTCACAAATAATCAGGTCACATGGTCTGGCAGCCATATTGGATTGAAGGAAAAATCTTTAAAAAACTATTTCTCTTGAACCGCTTCATCAATCGATGTAAAACGTCATATTTATGATCTAGTGGTGATAGGGAACATATGCGTTAAATTTTAACCTGATCAGACACATGGTCTGGCAGCCTGAATTATTTAATATTTTGAATTTGGGTTTGAGGATTAAAATCAAGCTTGGTACAAATATGTATAATGATGTAATAATGTGGGCGAAGGAATATCTGGTGACGTTGCGACATTAAAGAATGCCCTTCCAGTTAATATATGAAATGCATATGAGTATTGAAGTTCTCCAAACATTGACAAATGCCATGATGATACTGTCACGATGACGTCATGCCTGCAAACCCAGAAGGGCCTCCAGCAGTGCAAATATGTCATGATCAAATGATGTCACCAAGCAGATGGAAAGCAAAGCTACAGACTGGTTGATGATACACCTCACACAAACAGTTAGCCACCAGTGCTTGTTGTCCACCAGTAGTTGCTGTCCAATGTATCCTAATTAACGCACTTCTTAGTTCCACTGAATCTCACCAGGGGATGTTCAGGATTCACCGTCTCTTTCACAAAGAGTCGACACCATGAACAAATTACAAATTACTGCCACATTCGAACATCAGGCATGGCTATCGGGTTCCATAAATACTTGGGTGAGAATTGTCGAAACCCTCTCCCCAGGCAGACCCCAAAATGGATTAATTGAGACAATCTAAAAATAAGAAACACCAGGATTGGCAATTTGTTTAAAACAGACATATATTAGAATGGAAGTTTTGTTTATATTTTTGGGTGGTGATTTGAACCTCAACCATTCAGCGTTGCAGGGGTCTTTCATCATGAATCAACGCACGTGAAGATTGCTGGGTTTTATTTGAAATACTTCATCACATTGAATTCCAGCAAAAGATGTGAATAAGAATGTGAGATTAAAATATGCTAATGAACAAATTTTAAAGCTTAAACTATACAGATATGAGCTGTCTTACATGATTGGCTTATATTTTTTAATGTTTTTTTCATCTCTTCCCTTGGTTTTATTTGTACTCCATTTTCCTCTTTCCTTGGGTTCCTTCTTTTTTCACCAGTAAAGGTTCTGCTATATCGTTCGTTTTCAACAATTACTCTTGGGTAGTACATTTACCTCAACTGTTAATAATGGTAACTGAAAAAGAAAAAATTTAAATTGTGCAGCATTGTACAAAAAATTGGTTAACATCAGCTAAGGCAATTGCAGCTCAGATGCTAATAAGTGGAAAGACACTGACATGCCGCCACACAAGACAGAATGTGAAGGCACAGCTCCATGAATCCATGTTGGCATGTGCATCAGCATCAACGTTATCGTCGCCTTTTACTCGGGAAGACGTCACCCTGGCAATAAAAGCCAGAAGATCAAGTGAGGCCACAAGATAGCATGGGATTTTTCCCAAACTCCAGAAAAAATGCCTTGACAAACTCCTTTCGACAACATTTGGCTCGAGAAAAATATCAAAGAAATTGTGACAAAAAAAGTTCTCGCCAATCATGAGATTGGAAACCCAACCGAGGACCCAAAGAGCTTCAGGCCCATTACCCTCCTTAGCAGGACATGCACACTCTTTGAAGAGATGATGCTAACCTCCGTGTCACCATTTTCAGAGAAACATCCCAACAAAATAAGCAGGCTTTCAGCCAGGTTGCAGAACTATGGCCAGGTTCTGGCCCTTACCACTTACAATGAAATGGGACGTGCCATTGCAAAAACATCACCAAAGTCGCATCTATCGACCCCACAGCCATTTTCGACACCATTTAGCAGCAAAGTTTGTACTACTGAAGGCGTCAAAAGCAATCAGATGCTTTTAGCCCACATGACCCATTTCTTACTTTCTGAAAAACAAATCCAATAACATGATTACCACCTGCACCTGAGAAGCTTGGTAAGTAGAACTCGTCGACGAAATATATGTGTGGCTAAATTTTCTACGAACAATGGCAGGGAGGTCGCTGATGTGTATGTATATATATATATATATATATGTGTATATATATATATATATATATATATATATATCCTGATTGATGATATGCCTACAACAATGTGATTGGTGTGGAGGCCAGATATATTTGGAACCCACAAGTGCCATGTGCACATTATGTTTCGCCTCACCAATCACAACCAGGAGGCATCACCGTTAGTTTCAGCAGTCAGGATTTCCACAAATGTGATTATTGAAGTTTCCAAATCTGGGCAAAAGTCGTGGTGATTCCGTCATGATAACATCATGCCTGCAAAAGCAGAAGGGCCTCCAGCAGTGCAAAGATGTCAAGGTCAAATAGTCACCTAGCAGATGAAAAGCAAACCGACAGAGGTTGATGATACACCTCTCACACACAGTTAGAGGTGTATCATTAATCAGTATATAAACCGAAAGGCTTCAAAGTACCAAGTGGATGGAACAGCGATGTGTTGCTCTGACGAGCCCCCAAAAGGGCGAAAGTAATCGGTAGCTTTGCTTTTCATCTGGTCGGTGGCAGCATTTGACCTTGACATCTTTGCACTGTAAGATGGCCTTCTGGCTTTGCAGTCATGATGTCATCGTGAGGCTATTATCACGACGTTTGTCCAGGTTGGAGAACTTCAATAATCACATTCGTAGAACTCCCAACTGCTTAAAGCATCGGTGACGATTCCTGGTTATGATTGTTGAGGTTAAACAACATTAGCCACGTGGCAGATGGCATTTGTAGGTTCCAGATACGATCAGGCCTCCTCACCATTACACACAGTTCGAGGCATGTCATTAACCAGTACATATATATATATATATACATATATATATACATATATATATATACAGTGCCTATAGAAAGTGTATACCCCCTTTCAAAATTTTCCCCTTTTGTTGCCTTCTAGCCTAGAATTAAGTTGCATTAAATCAGACTTTTCCAACTTTATTTGCACACCGTAACCCACAACTTCCAAGTGAAAAACAAATTCTACAAATTTCAGAAAGTTAATTTAAAATACAAAACTATAATATGTTGGTTGGATAAGTGTCCACCTCCCTGAGTTAATACTTGGAGGAAACACCTTTGACATCAATTACAGCTGTGAGTCTGTTGGGACAGGTCTCTGCCAACTTTGCACACCTTGATTGGGAAATATTTGTCCTTTCTTCTGCACAAAACAGTTCAAGCTGTCGAGTTGCGTGGGGGTAATGATGGACAGCAATCTTCAAGTCATGCCATTGATTTTCGGTTGGATTTAGGTCGGGTTTCTGACTGGGCCACTCAAGGACATTTATCTTTTTGTTCCTGAGCCACTCCAATGCAGCTTTATCTGTGTGTTTCGGGTCATTGTCATGCTGAAATGTGAACTTCCGTCCCAATTTCAGCTTTCTTGCAGAGGGCAGCATGTTTTCCTGCAGGATTTTTCTATAATTTGCTCCATCCATTTTTCCTTTTATCCAGACAAGAACCCCAGGCCCTCCTGATGAGAAACATCCCAATAATATGATGCTGCATCCACCATGCTTCACAGTAGGGATGGTGTTCTTTGGGTGATGTGCTGTGTTGGGTTTGTACCAAATGTAACGTTTGCATTCAGGCCAAAAAGTTCCATCTTGGTTTCATCAGACCACAAAACTTTTTGCACCTGGTTTCATAATCTCTGGAGGTTTTTCTTGCATACCTCAAACGGGACTTAAGATGGTTTTGAGTAATGGCTTCCTTCTTTGCCCTACTGTACGGCCAGACTTGTGGAGTCTTGGGGATATTTGTCACATGCACACAGTGACCAGTCTTTGCCATAAAGGCATGTAGCTCTTTCAAAGTTGTCATTCGCCTCTTGGTGGCCTCTCTGATAAGTTTCTTCCTTGCTTATTCCTCCAGTTTGGAGGGACATCCTGATCTCAGCAAGGTCATGGTGGTCCCATATGCCTTCCACTTCTTAATGATGTCTTGACTGTGCTCCAAGGGATATTCAAGGTCTTTGAAATATTTTTATACCCATCCCCTGATCTGCGCCTTTCCACAACTTTATCCCAGAGGTCGTTTGAAAGCTCCTTCATAGCGATGGTTGAGTCTTTGCTGTGAAATCCATGATCCAGCAGAGAAACTTACAAGAACAGCTGATTACCTCCTCCACTGAAGGTGAAGGAGGTAGTTTTCACCCCTTCTGTCCATCTGTTACTTGGCAATTTTTTGTTTTTGACAAGTATGTTGATCGGCTCGGTTTGTTTGTTTGTTTGTGTGTTTGTTTCACTTTGTTTATTTGGTTGTTTGTTTGTTTGTTTGTCTGTCTGCCCGCCTCCAGCCCAAACCGCTCAAGCGATCATTCTAAAATTTTCAGAGATTAATGTCACCGACCCTGCGATGGTCATGCATTGAAGTTTCGTAAAATTTGGTCGACCGAAAAGGTCTACATAGGCCAATCGGCCAATTCTGGAGGGACAAAAAAATTGTGTATACATTGTCGAGGCTCATATGAATACTAAGACACAATGCACAGCAAGGGGGGCATGAGACAAGAGGGTGGGAGAGAGAAGGACAAAACAGTGGGGAACAGAGACATTAGGAGATCTGTGGAATAGAGAGGGATGGGGCGGGGAACATGGGGAATACAAGATGGACATTACAGGAACTTTCAGGAAGGAAAGCAGGGAATTTGAAGAAGGTGGGCTTGGGTGGATTATTGGGGGTAGAAAGATCGAGGATTTGGATGAGGGGAGATATGAGGTGGTGGTAAACAGCTGTTTTGAAGACCTCGAGGGAAGAATGGATTGAAGAGAGTGTGGGAGTTTGTTCCAAAGGTGGGGAAAAAGAGAAATGAAAGAGTGAAGGTGAGCAGTGATTCTTGATCTTGGCAATTTCACCAGAATTGGGTTTTTATCAAGACTTGTATATTAAACCTCGAAATAAATAAAATATCATAAATATTAATTTTTAATTAAAAATCCTTAAAAAATTTATGTAAAATAAAAAAAATATATAATTTTATTATAATTTTATTATAAAATAATAAATATAATCAAATTAAATAAGTATCCCTCTTTTATATTCTAAAACTAAATTTTATCTATACTATATATCTATTTAATTTTAATCTAAATTTTTTTTATATCTCTATCAAATATAATATTATTTATTATAATAATAATTTTTAAATATTAAAATATAATTAATTCTTTATCTCATATATTAAATAAATGTTATATTATAAGATATAATATAATATATATATCTTAAATATTATCCATAAATTTAAAAAAATAATATTATTTTCTTAAATAAAATAAAATTAAATAATTATATAATTTAATTTATCTATCAAAAAAATTAATTAATTATTCTTCCTTTCAATAAAATAAAATTATTATATAAAAAATAAATTATAAAAATATTATCATCATAATCTAGTTATTCAATTATTATTGCATTCATGTAATATAATCATTATCAAAATAAAAAAAAATCATTCGGATAAAATATCATAATATAATATTATAAAATTTAATTAATATATATAAAAGAAATTAAAACACTAAAATAATAAATATATTTTAAAAAAATATTTAATTTATAAATCATTAATCAAAATAAAAACATCGTAAATAATTATAATTTAAAAGTGTTTAAATATCTAAAATTAATTTATAATATATAAATCATATTTAATAATTAATAATTTATATTATAAATCAAATAAAATTTTAAGTCAAATCACAATCATTTAATATATTAAAAATATAAAAAAAAATCAAATTCAAATTCAATTATCAAAATCATTAAATCTATCTTCAATTATTCAAAAAAAAATCATTTCTAAAAAAAATAGAAATTTAATAATAAAATAAAAATTTAAAAATAAAATAAATTTTAATCCTTAATTTTAAAAAAATAGTACATCAATACATCAATATATATCTTAATCATTATTAATCACTTTAATTTTAAATTATCTTATATTAATATTATTTATCATATATATAAAAATAAATCTATCGTATTACTAATTCTTTAAAATTCATATCCACGCCTACCATCCCAAAACGAATTATCTTCCATCACTGCAATACGGCCTCATACATCCCATCATACCCAACACATCCGGAGCGTACCAAACACATATCTAAATTATAATATAATTTTATTTTAAATCTATTTATCAATCAATAATCAATCTCCTCACACATACCGACACACACATAGCAACAATCAAACTACAATTAAGCTAAACCATGACACAGTATTCAACTATCCAAAGATTTAGTTACATATAAACTACTATTTAAAAACTATTCCTCATACATTATGATTCAATTTTAGTCTCACTCAACCCACCATCACTCCTTTAAACACATATTACATCTTTACCAACAACCTCACCCATACACCATCTCAACAAATCCTCTCATATTTTAAATAAACATCCAATTATATAATATATATTCAACGCTTTATATACTATCATTAACTAAAAAATATACAACTTAAAATATAATTTCTCCTCTCCTCATTAACTCAACAACAATAAATCATTCTTCTACTTTGATTCGCTCGATTTCAATGATTAAATTAATTCATATTCAAATCCACAACACTATACTTATTAATATCGTTTATAAATAAATAATTAAAATAAAATCCAGAATCTAAATAATCTATCTTTATTTAAAAAATAAAAATATAAATAAATCCTCTCTTTTATATCAAATACAAAAACAAATATATTTATACATCCATATCTTTTATTTTTTTTTTTTTCTCTATAATACTCATTAAACATATTTAAATAATCATATCAAATTTAATATATATAACATTTCAGAGCTTGAGCACCCTGCAGAAATAATGGGGGGGGGCAGATCGGGAGGGCAAAGCTGGAGAGGAGACGGTAGAAGAGAGAAAGACCACCGACCTGCCTGCGGTGAGAGTGAGAGACCCAAATATTCAGCTTCATCGTGGGAGATACCAATGATCCTAAATCCTTGGATTCCACAGCATGAAGCCGAGCTCTGTGTGAGGCAGGAGCACCACCCCAGAGGTAGTGCTCCTGTATCAAGGAGAGAGCAGTACTCCATCAGGCTGTGGATGAAAGCTTTATATGTGGTTAGGAGCTCAGGTGTGGCAAGGAAGGACTCCTCAGTCAGTTACTGGCTTTGGAAACCAGCCTGGAAATGTGGCTTTCCCAGGAAAGATCATAAGGCTGATAGTGATGCCCAATAGCTTGAATGTAAGGGCATATTCAAGGGGATGTTGAGAAAGTAGAT
>CM068966.1:83075578-83093856 GCA_035128595.1 Eptatretus atami
GATGGTCCTTTCTGAGAGACAGTGAGAGTTGAGATTTGTCAGGATTGAAAGACATGTTTCACGTGATTGACAGGTTGTGAATTTCGCCAGGTCTGCAAAGAGTGAATAGGCTGCTGTTTGCTGATCAGAGGGATGAGAGATGGTACGGCAGAGGGTTTAGTCATCAATAAAGACATAAAGAGGATTTTCCAGAGCGTCGGAGAGATCATTGATGAAAGCCAGAAAAAGCACAAGTCGTAGAACACTGCCTTGAGCAACTCCAGCCTGGACACGAAGAGGAGATGGGAATACCATAAGAAGAGAGTTTGGTGAGCAGAGCTGGATGCCAGACCATGTCAAAAGCTCACGGTATGTCTCAGGAGATGGCTTTGATCTCATGGTTGGCATTTAGGACCTCCATCCTTTGTTGGGAAAGCAAAGGCATCAAGTCCAGGGTAGAGTGGCCTGGTCTGAATCTAAATTGATGGTCAGAAATCAAGCCATTGGAGAAGAGGAAGATTTGATGTCAGAAGCGATGATGGATTGCATGACCATGCTTATGATTGGGAGCAGGCTGATTGGTCTGTAATTGCAGGGTTCTGTTTTTGCATCTGCTTTATGCAGAGCGGTAACGTTTCCTGATTTCCAAGCAGGTGGCAGATGACCTTGAGTAAATGAGAGGGTGAATAGAACAGAGAGAGGGTGAGAAAGAGCAGCAGAGCAGGTTTTTGGACATGTGGGCTGATGCGGTCTGGACCGGTTGCAGAATCTGAGTCAAGGTTTGACAGCAACCTCTCCACCTTGTCAGGAGAAACGGACACAGTCCAGGAACAGCTGGTTGTGACTGGGTAAGGTGGGTACAGAAAGCGATGGGTTTTGGCCACAAGATTTAGAAGCAAACACAGCATTTAAGCATTCAGCCTTTTCACGTGCAGTGCCATGTGTGCAGCCATTTAAGGTAAGGGAAGCGATGGAGGGGGAACATACACCAGAAACAGACTTAACTGGAAGGGCATTCGATGGAGCGCATACCTCTGCCACTTAATGCCTGATCCACAAGAACATATCGGTCCCAATACATTTTTGAAATATCATGCTACATATATATTTTTTGCCCCCATCTCTCAATGGTGAAGAATAACTTTAAAAATTAAATAATTATCGTAGCTAGATCCGGATTTGGATCGTCATCAAAATCGAATCAATTCTTTATGGTCACATACCCAACCTGTGTACCCGAGAGAGATGGTGAAGGCGACACAGATGGATGGGAGTGCTGGAAGCAGAAGTTAGGTTCGTGGAAAGGATGGACAAGGGAATGAAGGGACGAGTATTGGTTGGTCCTGGGTGTCTGAGGAGTTCAGTGTGAACATTGGTTTGAGGCAGCAAAGCCCTCTCAGCCCAATCATATTTATCATGGTGGTGGAGCTGATAAGAAGGAAGGTGAGCTTGAGGGGAAGTATGGGGAGGATGCTGTATGTGTGTGGACAATATGGCTGTTGAGGTGGAGTAGTGGGCACGAGATGCAGGCAGTACTGGGGGAGTGGAAGGAGGCATTTGGGAAGCATGAGCAGAAGATGAGTATGGAGAATACTGAGGTAATGTGGGTAGGGCAGCAGAGAAAATAAAGGATTATCAGGTTAGAGGGGAAGGAGATCATACAGGGAAATAGGTTTTGAATATCTGGGAGAAACAGTGACCGGGGATGGTAAGTCAGAGGCAGAGGTGTGGAGGAGGATTCAGGTGGGTGTGAATGCATTGAGGGGGGTGGAAGGAGTAATCGCAAACAGATACAGTGGGGAGAACAAGTATTTATACATTGCCGATTTTGCAGTTTTCCCACTTACAAAGCACGTAGAGGTCTGTAATTTTTATCATAGGTACACTTCAACTGTGAAAGACGGAATCTAAAACAAAAATCCTGAAAATCAATTGTATGATTTTAAATTAATTACATTTATTTATTGCATGAAATAAGTATTTGATAAATCAGAAAAACAGAACTTAATATTTGGTACAGAAACCTTTGTTTGTAATTCCAGAGATCAGACGTTTCCTGTAGTTCTTAACTAGGTTGCACAGACTGCAGCAGGGATTTTGGCCCACTCCTCCATACAGATCTTCTCCAGATCCTTCATGTTTCAGGGCTGTCGCTGGGCAACACAGACTTTCAGCTCCCAAAGATTTTCTATTGGGTTAGGTCTGGTGACTGGCTAGGCCACTCCAGGACCTTGAGATGCTTCTTACGGAGCCACTCCTTATTTGCCCTGGCTGTGTGTTTCGTGTCGTTGTCATGCTGGAAGACCCAGCCACGCCCCATCTTCAATACTCTTGTTGAGGGAAGGAGGTTGTTGGCCAAGATCTCGCGATACATGGCCCCATCCATCCTCCCCTCAATACGGTGCAGTCGTCCTGTCCCCTTTGCAGAAAAGCATCCCCAAAGAATGATGTTTCCACCTCCATGCTTCACCGTTGGGATGGTGTTCTTGGGTTGTACTCATCCTTCTTCTTCCTCCAAACACGGCAAGTGGAGTTTAAACCAAAAAGCTCTATTTGGTCTCATCAGACCACATGACCTTCTCCCATTCCTCCTCTGGATCATCCAGATGGTCATTGGCAAACTTCAGATGGGCTGGACATGCGCTGGCTTCAGCAGAGGGACCTTGCGTGTGCTGCAGGATTTTAATCCATGACGGCGTAGTGTGTTACTTATGGTTTTCTTTGATACTGTGGTCCAGCTCTCTTCAGGTCATGACCAGGTCCTGCCATGTAGTTCTGGGCTGATCCCTCACCTTTCTCATGATCATTGAGGCTCCACGAGGTGAGGTCTTGCATGGAGCCCCGACCGAGGGAGATTGACTGCTATCTTGAACTTCTTCCATTTTCTAATAATTGCGCCAACAGTTGTTGCCTTCTCACAAGCTGCTTGCCTATTGTCCTGTAGCCCATCCCAGCCTTGGGCAAGTCTACAATTTTGTCCCATGTCCTTAGACAGCTCTCTATTCTTGCCCATTGTGGAGAGGTTGGAGTCTGATTGATTGAGTGTGGACAGCTGTCTTTTATGCAGATAACGAGTTCAAACAGGTGCAGTTAATACAGGTAATGAGTGGAGAATGGGAGGGCTTCTTAAAGACAAAACTAACAGGTCTGTGAGAGCCGGAATTCTTACTGGTTGGTAGGTGATCAAATACTTATTTCATGCAATAAAATGCAAATTAATTATTTAAAAATCATACAATGTGATTTTCAGGATTTTTGTTTTAGATTCCATCTTTCACAGTTGAAGTGTACCTATGATAAAAATTACAGACCTCTACGTGCTTTGTAAGTGGGAAAACCTGCAAAATCGGCAGTGTATCAATATTGTTCTCCCCACTGTAGATATCAAGGAAATTAAAGGGAAGGTTCTGAAGTCATGCGTAACGCCGGCCTACCTTACAGTCTGGATATGGCAGTACTGACAGAGAGACAACAACAGAGGTTGCATGTTTGTGAGAACAACTGGTTCAGGAGGATTGTGAGAGTGAAGAGGGTGGACAGAAGGAGGATGGATGAACTTAGGGAGGAGATTAGTGTGCAGATGAGCTTGACAGGGAGTTGGTTAGTGAAATTCCACCTGAAATGGGCTGGACACAGTGCAGATAGGGGAAGAGAATGGCAAAAAAGAGTGGATAGGTTGAGGGAGTATGGTAGGATGAAAAGAGATAGACTGTGGTTGAGATGGGAGGATTGTGTAAGGAGTGATATCTGTAAGGTAGGGGTGGTTGGAGAGTGGAGAGAGTTGGCTGAAGACAGACGGAGGTGGAGGAATATCGTGGTCAATGCAGGGCAGAAGCTTGGAGCCATCAGTCCTCACCCCTTATAAAGGGAAGAGGAGGAGAAGAAAATGTATAATATTTTAAAATTTTCTTTTAAGTTACCATTCTTTGTAGTTGATGCAAATGTCATACCCAAGAGTTATTGTTCAAAAAGAACGATATAGTAGAACCTTTACTGGTGAAAAAAGGAACAGAAGGAAAGATGTAAATGAAGTACAAATCAAACCAAGGAAAGAGATGAAAGCAACAGCAAAAATATATGCCAATCATGCAAGACAACTCATATCTGTAGAGTTTCAAACTTTAAAATGTGTTCATTAGCACATTTTAATCTCACATTCTTATTCACAACTTTTGCTGGAATTCGATTTGATGAAGTATTTTAAATAAAAGCCAGCAATCATCGGATGCCTTGATTCATTATGGAAGACCCTTGCAATGCTAAATGGTTGAGGTTTAAATCACCACCAAAACAAAACAAAAACTGCGATTCAAATAGACAGCTCAATATATGTCAGTTTTGAGCATTTCGTCAATCCTGTTCTTTCATATTTTTAGATTGCCCCAATTACTCACACCTTTTGGGGTCTGTCGGGGGGAGGGTTTGGGCAATTCTAACCCAAGTATTTCTGGAACCTGATGGCTATGGCTGATGTTCGAATTTGGAAGTAATTTGTAATTTGTTCATGGTGTCGACTCTTTGTGAAAGAGACGGTGAATCTTGAACATCCACCGGTTGGATACAGTGGAACTAAGAAGTGCGTTAATTAGGATACATTGGACGGCAACTACTGGTGGACAACAAGCACTGGTGGCAGACAGATCCTATGGCTGACTGCCCTTTTAATGGATGATGCACACAATGATGCATCACACCAGGATGGCCGATTATAGCTGTGTCGACATTCAAGCCCAGGCTAGACAGCTCTAAGGTTAGTATTCATACCTCTAAGCTATCCTCCCAGCCAGAGTATATCACTCATAGTTGGCCTCTATTTATTACCTTAACAAATACGAGGGAATTTGAACCATTTCTCCAAACCCTCCATTTCATTTGAGCTTCCCTTTTCTATGTTCCATCCATAACCCCTTCCCCTTTGTCTTTGCTTGCATATCTTCCCCAAGTATATCCCTTCTCTTCCCTCTCCCCTGCCTCTCCCCTTGTCCCCCACATTCCTGAGTGATCCTCTTCTCTCATCTTCCTTTCTTCGATTTTGATTCTCTCAATTTGGACTATGTGCCTAATTAGTATATGACCTCATACAGTCACCAAATAGAGAGAAGGGATATTTATTTTAAAAAGTAGATGAGGACTGAAGACTATACCATTAAGATGTCTGCAGCTTTACAGAAGTCCAAGAACCTCACACGATGCCACTTAAACCAGTGTATTCTCATTAACAATGACTGATTGTATTTTAAAGTATATTTCGAAGTCTAAAGTTATCTCAAACCCTCTTTATGCTTGTTCTCTCCTGAGCTTGCTCTCTACTCGGCTTTTCTGGCGTTCTGTTTTGCCCACTATGGGCCTTTTTAATGAGCGGTATTTGGACACTTTTTTCACCGCATTCACATTTGCAGTATCATTGCTGTTTTCTTCTACTTTGTCAAAATAAATACAACATTCCATTTTACTTTCAACAGCAACATAGCATTCCACAAAAGTGCATGTTTTGGTTTTATTTTATAAATGTACGGAGGCTCATGGAAGAGCATAAATAAAAAAAGGTTTTTGTCATATATTTATTCGTTTATTTAGTTTTAAATAAAGAGGCCTTTGTTGTTTTTACAAGATCAAACCTCATTAAAGAACGACGGCATTTTATCATTTCACAGCAGACGAGCAGGGAACCAGTTGGACATAATAATCAAGGAAATTAATGAACAGGAAAAGAGAGGAGGAACGCCGCAAACAGCAGGTAAGAGGGTTGGGCTGGGCAGGATCAAAGGAGGTAAACAAAAAAAGTGCAGTAAAGACGAGGGAGACATGAAATTTTGGTGCACCTCATGCCTGAAAGCCTGAAGGTAAGGGTTGGATAGTACATCCTCAGGAAGGTGGTTCCACAGACAGGAGAACTGAAGGACAAAAGAGTTGAGGTGTATATTCAGCCTGGGTTTTGGAATTTTAACTATGAGGGGCTATCTTGGAATAAACAGTGCATCCTGGAGTCCAACCCTCAGGTCAGGTATGGGAGCATGCGCCAGAGCAGTGCGTCGCTGCATACCACTTTCCCGCGGTACTCCAAAGGCCTCCATCTGGCCATCCCCAGGCAGATGCCTGGCCCATCCCATTCTCCTTGAGATGCCGATCAACCTGCTGCAACACAGGCACGTATGGCCCATTGGCCTCCTCCACTCACGAGACTCCCTCCTGAGAGAATCTGGTGAGCAGGATCAGCGTCAGGAAAATGAGCCACATGTCCATACAGCCGCAGCTGACGCTCACGGACCATCAGGTAACAAACCTCATTTGATTCTCTCTCAACACGCTCGTTGGACAAAAGTCACCAGCGATAGCCAAGGATTCTCCGAAGAGACCTGGTACAAAGTAATTAAATCTCCGTCTCAGATCCTTGATAGAGTCCAAGTCTCGCATCTATAGAGCAAGACTGGAAGCAGCAAGGACCTGAAGACCAGACTTTCGTCCTCCCGCCACAGGTACCGGCAGCGCCACACCCCATTATCCAGTGAATCCATGACTCCCCAGGCCCAACCCAGACGTATATTTACCTCTGACTCACAGCCAGTAGAGACATGAATATCACTTCAAATGTAAGTGAATCTCTCCACGACCTCAACCAGATCATGTGCAAGTAAAAATAAAAAAGAGCAGAGCACCCCATCAATGATGTGATTTGACGTTTATTTTGCTTTGGAAAAATAATATTTAAAAACAGCACTCCTCCTTTAATTTGACCTCGAGCACCAGCACGTGACCGGAAAAGAGCAGTCGTATCGAAATAAAAACGGACACGTGCCGCGACTTGGGCCAATTGTGCCAAAGGAAGTCGGCTGTGAAGCTGGTGAAACGAGAGACCGGTCTGCTCTCGCTTTTTTGCTCAAATTAGGGAGTCGATCGAGTTTTTACTTTTGGTTGGAAGCGTCTTTTACTAAAAAAAAATAAAAATGTATGTAACTCTTCACAATGTGTGGTGGAATGTTTGTGTCCACGAGCAGTAGGACACTGGCGTCATATCCCCTTCGAAGGAAAGTGGACTCAATGATTTAACACATGCTTGCGAATACCAAGATGGCAATTTTTCATCAGGCTGGATGACAAACACAGACTCGACCCTCAAGGTGACTCCACACCCTTTGAGCAATCCTGTGAACCCGAATAACAATGAAATCCATTCTGATGAAACAATGCTCTGAAAGCAGAGCTGGAAACAAACATGATTGTGTCAGGGACAAAAAGAAAATCCAGAACACAAAGCTGAACAAGTCCCCACCTTGCCATTCAATCTTCCTCCAGCTTAATTGCTGAATCGACTTTGCTGAATGTACTTTGCTATATGTAAATATATTTTTATTGTATTTTTTTTGTTTGTTTCGCTTGGGTGACCAAATTCTCATTTCCTTGTCCGACAACATCGACAGATTCAAAAAACAAAATTCATTTTTCCTATTAGCAAGTCTCTGAGGTTCAGTATGGGACATGCAAGAAGAGAATGGAATTTTTATATCTCGCCATGTTGGTTAACGATTGTTTTGTGGTCTGGAAATCACGAACATAATCTATATTTGGAAGGTCCGTTGATAAATTGGAAATATCAGGCCAAGAACCACGTCATTAATTGCAGCTGGTAATAATATTTTTGAATCCATTTTCACAAGTGAGGCAAGGCACTCAAAAATATATGTTCATCTAAACTTTATATTGAAAACTGAAGATGTCAGTTTTTAATAATATCCTGTCATTGGCCGAATGAGCAAACGCGTCAAATAATTTAGGGCCATTGTTTAAATAAACATGGAAACGATGAGGATATCCCCCAGCATAATATGAAAATATTCGGGCATAAACCTGCTCTGTGGGGTCAATTATCACTCGCCAGAATCAATTACTTCTGCCTCGAGGGTAATTTGACCGTTTGAGCGCCGTGAACTTTTCTCATTCTATGCGATGGGTTTGAATCCTGACAGTTCAAGCCCCGTTTGTGAGTTCTTACAAGTTAACGAACAGGTCTGAACGGTGGTCCAATCGATATTTTTACCTGAAGCTAATTTTGAAAGCCAACTGTCGTTGCCCTGGAGAAAAAGTTGAGAGAAACCAGCGTTTCCTGGAAACAGCAGTTGAGAGAAAGCCGTTGTTGCCCTGGAGACAGTAGCATCACAAAGGCAGTTCCGTTGCGATGGAAGCCGCAATGAGGTGCTTTATCATCGTGCTCTCGATGTTGGTCGCGATAACGTGCAAAACATTGGTTTTGCGTTTGGAAAAGTCTTTAGAGAAATCCACCAGGTGCGTCCTGGTGTCTGGGCCTTCAATCAGTCTGAACCGGTGAGTGGAAAAAGAGATAATTTGGTTCAGAAGGGAAATGTTAAATATGTAATTGGTGACAAACATACACACTTCCATATTTACCCTTTCTCCTCTGGACAAAGGAGTGGATTTGTTCGGAAAGAGACTTCATTGTTCCAAACAACTTAACACGCTTCCGAGAGGGTTACGGTATCCAGATCAGGCACAGGTGACCTGCACACAGTCGGCCATTAACGGTCACCCCCTGTGGACTAAAAACTCAGGCCTAAACTTTTGTTTGAAAAAGTAAAACGATGTTTATTGTGAATTCTCTTTTTGATTTTTCTCAAGATCATCGCTTTTCTCTATAAAGGTAACATCACCCATCGATGTTAGGATTCCTTCAGCAACAGAGGAGACGACACATGGATTCATCGTAATGACATTTGCTTGTTTTCGATCTTGTCCCATCCATGTCCGCAGATCGCCACACGATGTACCTGATTGGTAACATGGATGTCGAAGATCTGATGTTTACTCTTTGGAGCTTCAACTTTCGATCCATTACATCGCTATGACCCTGAGACTGTTCGAAGTACTCCTGGTGATACGTTTCTGGTTTTACAAGCAGTACAGCCGCTTAACGGGTAAACAAAAAAAAATCAGATAATCCTTTTCACATATTCATTTATTTCCTTTTATTCCTCATTGAAAGGCTTCTGCTGAAGCTTATTCCGAAACTTTAAATCATTGGGTTGATGAAGTTCATGCATTTTAGTTTTTACCAAAACCTGTTTATGTTTTATGTTTTTATGTTTTTATGTTTATGCCACTTCCTTAACCTCCACCACACCCTTTCTTACCTTCCACCCCATCCAAAACCTATATGTCCTTGTTATGTGTTCAGTGTCCTGAACGACACACCTGTAGGCTTCCAGGTGATGGTGTGGGATTTTTCAAATTAAAATGTTCATTATCTTATAAAGAGGACTGAGAGGGGTGAGATGGTGGACATACAGAGGAAGTTGACCCCACCATACTTTACACACAATTACACGTTTTCCTCGCACCGAAGGTGAAGGAGGTTATGTTTTCACCCATTTCTGTTTGTTACTTACAAAATGGAAGATTTTCAAGCATTTGGAGTCGTTTTTAGATCCTCGTGGAGGATCTCCAAGTCTTACTCACGTTGTTGTTCTTCATCTTCTTCTTGTGGACTTTTTTGTTTCACAGCTACAGTTTTCATCGAAACTTCCTGAAACTTGGCATATATATGTAAAAATACCTGCGCAGACAGTAACATCTCGATTTTGAAAATTCCTCCAGAAAAAAAAGTGTGACGTCAAAATATCTCCCTATGGCAATCGCCTAAAAATTATCCCGAAACTATTCAAGCTTTTTGAATTCTGTTTGCGGAATACGCAGACAGAGATGAATTACGCCACATATGATACATCACTATGACGTCATATCAATTTTTTATGACGTCATTCCTTTTTGACATTTTTTGTTTCACAACCCAGAGTTTTCATCGGATCTTCGTGAAACTTGCCATGTATATGCAGAAACCCCGTGCAGGCAGAACCATCTCCGATTTTGGAAATCTTCCAAAAAAAAAGTTGACGTCATAATATTGCCCTAATGGAAATCGCTCTTCATTATCTCCGAAACTAGGCAAGCTGTTTGAATTTGTTGTGTGGGAATCAAGATTAGACAGAATAATTTATCGCAAACCTGTATATCACAATGACGTCATATTCGTTTTTATGACGTCATCATTAAGAGAGGATCTTCGCTCAATTGAGCTGTGTGTTATTCTGTCTGTTTCCTGTCAATCTCTTCAGATCACAATTCCAAACCGATCCATGAAACTTTACTCAGTTGTTGAGGTAGTCTCAACTGAGAAACCATTGATTTGATCAAAGGCAAAGGTCAAATGTCATCTTGAGGTGACATTTCTAAAATCTCATTTTTCATCCGATTGACTTTAAAGTTGAACAGGATTTGCATATTGTGCACTGATTTGGGAAAGCAACATTTTGAGATCAAAAGGTCAAAGTCAAACTTCTAAAATCAAATTTCATCTGAAAAATCGTGAAATTTCATCGATTGACTTGAAGTATTAAACAGCAATTGCATAGTGCATCACTGAATTGCAAACCAACTATTTGAGGTCAAAATGACAAAGGTCACCTCAAGGTCAAACTTCGAAATTCATCAATTCAATGTGAAAGAAAATCAATTTCACCCAAATGACATGAGCTTTGATTAAGATTGTCAATTATAATATTAATGAAATGGACAAGTTGACGTATGCCAGCAACCTTTAGAGGAATGGATTTTGCAAGTATCATGCTCTTCAAGACGTCTTTTTCTTGTTACTTGCAAAATCGAAGATTTTTTCAATATATTTGTCAGTCGATTTTGTTATTCTGTCCATTTTTCAGTCTGTCTGTTTGTCTGTCTGTTTGTCTATCTGTTTGTTTGTCTATCTGTTTGTCTGTCTGTCTGTTTAACATTGCAGGTCACAATTTTAAACCGATCTTCACAAATTCACCACATGGAAGAGTTTGTCAAAAGGAATACCTATTGTTTTTGAGGTCAAGAGGTCAACATCGGCCAAAGGTCAACAACTTGGTGAAATTTCTAAAATCCCAATTTTCATCCGATTGCATTGAAATTTGAAGGGATTTATATTTCAGGTCACTGAATTCAACCAGCCAATTATTTTTTAGGTCAAATTGTTTTATGGATTTTTGCTAGTATTCTGCTCTGCAGACGTCTTCTTTTTGCTTCTTGTAAAATCGAAGATTTTTCAAGTATATGTTAGTTGATTTTTTTATTTCTGTCTGTCTGTTTTTGTTTTTTTGTCAGTTTTCTGCCTGTTTATCACTACAGGTCACAATTCTAAACCGCTTGTCATGAAGCTTTACCAAATTGTAGAGGTCGTCTCCACTGAGAAGCCAATGATTTTTAGGTCAAAGGTCAAGGTCATCTTGAGATCAATTTTCTAAATTCGTCATTTTTCATCCAATTGACTTAAATTACAAACAATTTGCATATTGCATCAATTAATTGCGAAACGAACCATTTTTTAGATCAAATGGTCAAAGGTCACTCAAAGGCAAACTTCTAAAATCATCAATTTTCAACTGAAAAATCGTCCATTTACATCCGAAGACTTGAAATTGAAAGGATTTGCAATCCATCACTGAATTTGGAAAGCAACTATTTTTGAGGTTAAAGGTCAAAGGTCAACTCAAGGTCAAACTTCTAAAATCAACAATTCAATGTGAAAAAATAATCAATTTTCATCGATTGACCTGAGCTTTAATAAGATTGTCAATTATAATGTGAATGAAATGACAAGTTGACTATCCATAGCAACCTTTGGAGACGGAGTGGATTTTCAAGTATCGTGCTCTACAAGACGTCTTTCTTCGTTACTTGCAAAATCGAAGATTTTTTCAAGTTATTAGTCAGTCAGTTTTGTTATTCTGTCCATTTTTCAGTCTGTCTGTTTGTCTGTCTGTCTTAATGAAATGTGAAAATTTAATATATCCTGGCAACCAATGGATGTTGGGATTAGGCAAAGCCTTCGGGATCCCCACTCTTTGATGAAAGGAGGAAAACCACAGGGTACTTCCCGGGTCAGATTGTGCAAGTGGTGTCAGGGTGGTGCTGAGGTGTCTCCACCAGAGGGGTCTCCTTGGGTTAACCTGAGGTGGTTCCTTGTGGTGGGTGCTGGAATGTCCTATCTCTAAGAGAGGATGTTACCTGTCTCAGTTATCATCTGAGCTCAAGCCTTTGAACATCGCTATTGCAGCACTCTCTGAGGTTCGAGACCGGATAGTGGGAGATCATGGGGGTGGTTACACCTACAATTGGTTGGTCGCTCTGATGGTTACCATGCCAAGCAGTTGTGTCTCATTGATAATTGAGGTAACACCGGTCAACAAGCATATTATGAGACTGAGGATGCATCACTCCTTGGTGTCTTTCCTGGTCTCTGTATATGCTGTAAGGGTTCCGACTGAGGGAGTGATCTCCATTGAAGACATTCTATGCCGCACTTGATTCTGTGGTTGATCAGTTCCCAACGTTGAGATATTCTACGAGTCTTGAGAATTTCAATGCATCGACTGGAACTGATAGGGTTGGTTGTAATGGTTAATCCCCATGGGCGGAACTGTGACCAGAATAGCCACAAGTTCTCTCAACATTGCAGAAGTTGTGGACTGAGGTGGCTGGTTCATGGTTCATCACCACAGGCTCATCGCTGGACTTGGAATTCCAATGCTGGTGGTGTGTGCAAAAGAGATTGACCAAGTGCTCATTTATGGTTGCTGCGTTGATAACCAGAACTGCAGGGTCACCGGAGTGCTCATTTCCTCAATTCCAACGACAGCTGTTGTACAACTCTGAAGTTGCCGGTTTCAAATCTGTTGAGAATGTTACCATCCAGCCAAGGCTGCATTTGGCAAGCTCAAGGATGAGAGGGTAGTTGAGGAGTTTGTGAACAGGCTGATTGGGATTTGGTGGGTCTTTGGTGGTTTGGGGAATCCTGAAGAGTTGTGAGAGCCTTCAAGACCACCATCCTTGATGTTGCCGGATGGATATCTTGGAATACTCGGTTGGGCAGAGAATATTTTGTCTCTCAAGGGACACGTGGATACCATTGACCAGAGTCACAGGGCCAGGCTTCATGGCAGAGCTGAGTAGTTTGGAGCTGAGGGGAAAACTGTACATGCACTAAGGGTGGACAAGGAGGCCTATGTGCGAGGAATCTGTGAGGTGGCTTAGGAGCACACGGTTGGTCAAGTGATTCCATCCTACTTCCAGGGAAATTCGTGCATTGCTTTCCTCTTGTACTGCAGTTTAGAGCAGAGCGTGCTGGGCTCTTGACAAAGGAGTCCCAACGTGAAGTTGCTGGGCTGGTACTTGAGAGGCTTTCCAGCGCTGATCCACCAGCGTCAAGTTGATATAAGGGGTGCTACTTTCGCAATTGTGACCTCCAATCAAATGCGATCCACCTTCTTTGTGGAAACACAGGCTGCGGTGAAGCATTTGAAATGGGGTGAACTCCTGGGATCTGTGGCATCCATGCTGAACCTCTCAAGGCTGGTGGAAATGCAGTCTTACTCATGTCGTTGCATGCAGACTGTGCTTTGCCTGGAACACAGGCATCATCCTACTAACTGGAAGAGGGCCTTGTTGTCCCTCCTTTGAAAGGGAAGGGTGATTGCCAGGACTGCGACAACTACGAATGGGTGATGCTGCTCTCAAGTACTCAGGGAAGATCTTTGCTCAGAATAATTCTTCACAGGTTCGACACCATCTGCTTGAACCAGTGTCCAGAACAGTCAGGTTTTCACCAAAGAGATCAACAATTGACCGTATGCTTGCTCTCCTGTCCTCACGAACGCAGACGAGAGTTTCGGCAGGGGCTGCTGGCACCTTTTTGATCTCTGTAAGCGTTTTGATTTGGTGAATTGAATGGATTCCTTCTGGAGGATCTTGGTCTCATTGGGATGCCACCAAATCGGATTAATCTGCATCTGAACTATACTCTGGCACTAAGAGTGCTGTGAGATGTGGTGTGATACATCTCCACTTATTTCAGTTGTTTCTGGAGTTTGTCAGGGGTGTGTGCGGCCCCACACTTTTCAGTGCTTGTTCGGACTGATTCTGGGGGGATGCAGAGAGATCAAGCTGCATGCATCGTTTTGGAATGTCAAGATCTCTCGACCTTGACTTCACAGATGATTCAGTCATCTTATCCGGAGACCTGGATATCCTTTTTGGGGGCCCTCACGTGCTGAATGAGGCACCGGAGCGCTGGTGATTACGGGTTTCCTGTGTGAAAACTAAGATCAGGCTATCAATGACATCTTGGATGCTGCATCCTTTCTGTTCCTGTTTGTGGCAGGATGTAGGTCATGCGTGAGATTGACTATATGTTGGCAGTGATATTCATGTCTCTGCTGGCTGCGAGCCAGAGGTCAATAGACGTCTGGTTGGGCTCGAGAGGCTTGGATTTACTGGATCCGGGTGTGGCACTGCTGCTACCTGTCAGGAGGACAGAAGTCCAAGTCTTCAGGTCCTTGTTGCTTCCAGCCTTGCTCTATGGGATGGAGACTTGGACTTTGACCAGGAATATGGGATAAAAGTTAATTCCTTTGGAACCAGGTCTCTTCAGAGAATCCTTAGCGATCACTAGTCGGACCTTTGTGTCCAACACGGTTGCTGAGAGAAACTCAAATGAGATTTTTTAACTGTATTGTCTGTTGAACGTCAGCTGTGGTTTGTATGGGACATGCTGGCTCTTTTCTGACAGTTATCCTGGTCACCAGATTCACTCAGTGAGGGCAGTCCTCGTGAGTTGCCGAGCCAATGGCGACCACGTGCCTCGTGGTTGCAGCAGGTTGATCAGCATCTTCAAGGATATGGCTGGCCTGGCATCTGCCTGGGGGGTGGCCAGATGGAGCCACTGGGTTTCCGGGGTGAAAGTGGACGCCAGCGATGCACTGCACCCGAGCATGCTCACATACATTCATTACATGACCTGAGTTGTGAAGTTCACAGAATTATATTGTACTCATCATTTTCTTCCTTCATGAAACTGGGACTCACTTTCCTTGATGTTTCAATTTGTGCTTATATTGTGAATGAGCATTCACACATGGTGCACAGAGTATCATTTGTAAAAGTGATGAACTGAACAACCTTGGTTGTCTCCAGAAACGACAAGGATGAAAAGGTGATTGTTGGAGGATGTGAAAGATCAGAGGATTGTGGAAGCTGTCCCAGGAACACATATACACGTTTGAAAAAAAAGGATTAAACGATCAGGTTTTGGACGAACAAAGAAATGCTCGATATGAAAAAGTACAGTGACCCAGGTTGTGTTGACTTGACACCTGAACATACTGTGAGGAGTTACCTGCCTCTTCATAGCACACAGGCTCCCTTGTAAGAACACAGGTGGAAAAAAGAAGTTCATCCTGAACCCGAAAAAGATGACATTTACCAATGTTCGACTGGATCAGGAAGGGTTGTTTGGGTGGACATGTTAACTTCGCATTGAGGATGTGAACAATCGACATTTAAGAAACAATGATGAAGTTGTGGAGGATTGGGTGAAGGAGCCATTAGTTCACAATGGGGAAGGGTGACAATGAGGGTTAAAAACATGGTTGACATCCTGGTGATTCTGTGAAGGAGAATTGTTTGAAATGAGGATGTTGACAATGATTGCAATAGGATGTTGACAAAGGAGATGTTGACTATGAGGTGATGTTTCACAATAAGCATCTTGACAATGGGGATGTTGACAATGAGGATGTTCAGTAATACGCACTTGGACAATGGGAGTACAGTGATTTGACAATGTAGATGTTGGACAATTGGAGGATGTGTACCAATGAGGAGATTGACATGGGATTTGTTGACAAATTGAGGATGTTGACATTGTAAATGTGATATATTGTGAGGAGTATTTGTGACTGAAGTGAGCCTGATGGTGTGAAATGGAGAGTGATTTGATTGACAATGGGAGATTGACAATAGACTGTTACAATTGGAGTTGCAATGGAGAGGCAATGGGGTGCAATGATAGTAACAATAAGTCTTTGGACAATGGGATGTTGACAATTGAATGGGATGTTGACGTTGTGTACATGAGAGCATCATGGAGATTACATGTGGATGATAGGTGACATGAGGATTTGATGGGTATGTAAATGGTGACAATAGGAATTACAATGAGAAGTTGACATCGGATTGACAATGAGTATGTTGACATTGGAGATGTTGACAATGTGGATGTTTGACAGCTGATGATGTTGACCAATGGAGATGTTGACATTGGGATGTTTGACAATGAGGATGTTGCATGTGTGACATTCGGGATTGGCTACAATGAGGTATTGACAATGGAGATGTTGACAATTTGAGATGTTGACAATGGAATGGCATGAGGTGGGTTGACAATGCAGGATGTTGACAATGGACGAGTTGACAATGGGGACGAATGGATTGACAGAGTGAAGGGAAGTGGATTGACATATGGGATGTTGACATCGATGTGAGGGATGAGTACATGGGACAATGAGTGACTGAGTGCTGGGACAATAGAGAGGATGTCAAGGATGTAGGATGTTCACAATAGCTTAACAATGGCGATGTTGACAGTGGGTCGTGTTGACGAAGAGAGTTGAAAAGCATGGCGAGGTCAATTGAGGAGGACAATGGACGATGTGACAATGAGGATGTGGCAATGAGGAGTGTCAATGAAGATGGAAATGAGGATGTGATAATGAGGATGTTGACATTGTGTCATGTTGACAGATGAGATTGTTGACAATGGAGATGTTTACATTGGGATTTTGGCATGAGGATGTTACCAATGAGGATTTGACATTGGGATGTTGACAATGAGGATGTTGAAATGAGGATATGGGACAATGGAGTGTTGACAATGAGGATGTTGACATAATGGTGATGGATTGTTTTTGCCACATTTTTCGCGCGATGTTGACAATGAGGATGTCACAATAAGCATCTTGACAATGGGATGTTGACGAGTGAAGGATGTTGACCAATGAAGATGTGACATGGAAGTGGTTGACTAATGTAACGTGGATGTTGCGCAATGAGGATTTGACAATGAGATGTTTGACAATGAGGATGTGAACAAAGGAGATGTTGACATTCGGATGTTACAATGGGATGTTGACAATGGATGTGATGTTGTGCAATGAGGATGTTAAATGAGGATGTGACATGATGTTGCAAGTGGTGAATGATAGTGATGGTTAAAAACAATTGTGTGATATTGGTGGATGTTTATTGAAGGGTCATTGTGTTGACAATGAGCAAAAGCAAGGATGACATTGTGGATCTTTCTGTGGAGGAGAATTGGTTTGACAATGGGGATTTCACAAAGAGGTTTAAACAATGGTGATCACATTGTGATGGATTTTGCAAAGGAGCATTGGTTGTCAATGAGGTTAAAAAACAATGTGATGACCTGTGGAGATTCATGATGGAGACATTCGTTAACCAATGGGGATGTGATAATTGAGGATAAAAACAAGGATGATGAAGTGTTGCTCATTTTGTGAAGAAGCAGTTGATTGTGGAGGAGAGCAACCAGAGCTGTGATGAAATGCTTGGCAAAATGCAAAGACCCCAACCTGGAGCCTCTGGAACCACAGTTCATGAAAGATCCAAACCGAGGCAGAGGTCTCATGGAACTGCCCAGCAGCAGCCACACTCAACCACCTCAATTCAAGGCCAAACAAGGCAGGAGTTGACTCTTCTGGCTTTGGTCCATATCTTGAATATTTTGACTTCTCTCCAGAAATGACCAACTGGGGATTTCAAGGAAGCCTTTTCCTCATCCAACAGAGTGGATTTAATTATTCAGATGGGGTCGACGGTTGCAATGTACTGGCGATATTTCGGTGCAAATGCAGCGAATGGAAGCTTAGCACTGCCACAAGATAAAGTTGCGAATACGCCCGCTGTCCCGGGCAGCAAACAATCCCGACATGAATTCCAGGTTCATAAAAGCTTTCCTGCGACCAGTTCAGCCTCGGTTTCCCACGTTTCACATTGAAGCACATCGGTTTTGATTTGGGGCACTGGGGCTTGCCACGGGGACAGAATAAAGCAGGCACGCAGTACGAAGCAGATGTGCATCGAAAAAGAATGAGAGAGAAAAGTTGAATTGCCAGGTAGCTCGAGCCTCCATTGTGAGATCGAGCTGTTGTAGTTTGCAAGTGTGTAAACTGGTTAGTTGTAGTTGAATATGAAAACTTCTGGGACAAGTTCCATATTTATGACTTTTTATAGAAAAATTTTTGGAAAAAAAAGACATTTATAAGGTTTCGCGGATCTGGGTTACGATGTGAGGTTAGGGTTGTGTTTGGACGTGGGTTTCATGTGAGGGCTTTGGGTTGGAGTTTGCGCGATGTGGCTCTGTTTCACAATAAATTGCCAACTCATCTCTCTCT
>CM068966.1:83098377-83116908 GCA_035128595.1 Eptatretus atami
AATTGGTCTCCGGATAAGGGAATAGACTGCGATCATCTGTGAAGTCAGAGGTCAGAGATCTTGACATTCCAAAACGATGCATGCAGCTTGAATCTCTCTGACATCCCCCCATAGAATCCAGTCCGAACGAAGCACTGAAAAGTGTGGGGGGCCAGCCATCACACCTGACAAACTCAGTAACAACTGAAATAAGTTCGGAGATTGGTTCTACCACACAATCTCACAGCAACGTTCTAAGTGCAGAGTATTATTGCAGATGCCAGATTAATGCCGATTGGTGGTCATCCATGGAAGACCAAGAATCCCTACAGAAGGAATCCCAATTTCACCCAAATCAAACGCTTTAACCAGAGATCAACATAAGGGATCCAGCAGCCCCTGCCGAAACTCCTCGTTCTGCGTTCGGTGAGGTAGCAGGAGAGCAATGCATACCGGTAATTGTTGATCTCTTTTGGTGTAACAACTGAACGTTCTGGACAATGAGGGGCTGGTGTTCAAGGCAGATGGTGTCGAACCCTGTGAAATTATATTCTGAGCAAGACTTCCCTGGTACTCTGAGAGCAGCTCACACCATTCGTAGTTGTTCAGTCCTGTGCAATCACCCTAACACGCGTTTCAAAGGAGGGACAACAAGGCGCTCTTCCAGTTAGTAGGAATGATGCCTGTGTTCCAGGCAAGCAAGGATCTGCATCAACGACATGAGTAATTGGCAGTTTCCACCTAGCCTGTGCCAAAAAAGGTCAGCATGGATCCCGATCCAGACTCCCCATTAATCAATGCTTAACCAAGCGCTGTGTTTTCCAAAAGAAGGTGATGCCATTCTGATTGGAAGGTCAGATTGGAAGTCAGCACCCTTATATCCAACTTGACATTGCTGGTGGTTCAGCCTGGACAGCTCTCAAAGTATCCAGCCCAGCAATCTTCACGTTTGGACTCCTTGTCAAGAGCCCACGCACGCTCTGCTCTAAACTGCAGTACAACGAGGGAAAGCAATGCACGAATTTCCCTGGAAGTAGGATGAGAATCACTTGACCACCAGGTCTGCTCTACCACCTCACAGATTCCTCGCACATGAGGCCTCCTTGTCCCCCCTTAGTGCATGTACAAGTTTTTACCCCTCAAGCTCCTAACTAGCTCCAGGTACTGCCAATGAACGCCTGGCCCTGTGACTCTGGTCAAATGGTATCACAGTGTCCCATTGAGAGACAAAATTGTCTCCGCCCACAGTGAGTTCAAGATAATCCATCCGGCAACATCAGGATGGTGTCTTGAAAGGCTCTCACAACTCTTCGGATTCCCAAACCACCAAGACCCAAATCCCAAATCAGCCTGTTCAAACTCCTCAACTACCCTCTCATCCTGAGCTTGCCAAAATGCAGCCTTGGCGGGATGGAACGATTCTCAAGATGAACCTGCAACTTCAGAGTTGTCTACAAACAAAAGCTCTTCGTTGGATAATTCGAGGAATGAGCACTAGTATACCGGTGACCTTTCTAGTCACAGTTTTTGGTATAAAAGAGCAACCATAAATGAGCACTTGGTCAATCTTTTTGCCACACAACACCTAAGCATTGGAATTCAAGTCAGCATGACTGTTGGGTGTAACATGATCCGCCACATCAGTACAACTTACTTGCAATGTTTGAGAAATGTACTATCTGGTTCACAGTTTCTATATGGTCAATCATATATCATACCACCTATAGTTCAAGTCGTGATTGGAAATTCTATCAGACTCGTAGAATATCTCTACGTTTGGGAACTGATCAACCAAAGAATCAGCGGGCAATAGAATGTACGTATCACATGATGAGAATCACTACGCTCAGTCGGAACCTTACGCATAACAGAGACAGGAAAACACCCAAGTGAGTGAGCATCCTCAGTCCATACATATTGACTTGTATTGACGGGTACACTCAAGATTATCAAATGGACACAATGCTTTGGCCATGTACGCATAGAGCTAGACAACACAAGTTGTAGGATGTAACACCTACATGATCCTCGCATATCCGGTCTCTGCGAACTCAAGAGAGTGCTGCAATAGCGATTGTTTCAAAACCCTTGAGCTCAGAATGATAACTGAGACAGGTAGATCTCCTCTCTTAGAAGATAGGATACATTCCAGCACCACCGAAAGGAACACCGTCCAGTGTTAACCCAAGGAGAACCACCAATCTGGTGGATGACACCTCAGCACACACTGACACCAAGCACTTGCACACTCTGACCCCGGGAAGGTTACCCTGTGGTTTTCCTCCTTTCATCAAGAGTGTGGGGATCCGAAGGCTTTGCCCTATCCAACGATCCATTGGGTTGCCGACGGATAATTAAATTTTACAATTTTCATTAAGACAGACAGACAAAACAGACAGACTGAAAAATGGACAGAATAACAAACTGAACCTGACTAATACACTTGAAAAATCTTCGATTTTGCAAGTAACAAGAAAAAGACGTCTGTAGAGCACGGATACCTTGGAAATCCCACTCGTCTCCAAAGGTTGCTATCGATATGGTCAACTTGTCCCATGTTCATTCACAATATATTGAACAAATCTAATTAAAGCTCAGGTCAATCGGATGAAAATTGATTATTTTTCACATTGAAATTGTTGATTTTTAGAATTTTGACCTAGAGTTGACCTTGACCTTTTACCTCAAAAATAGTTCTTTCCATATTCAGTGATGGATTGCAAATCCCGTTCAAAATTTCAAGTCTTCGATGTAAATTGACGATTTTTCAGTTGAAAAATTGTGATTTTAGAAGTTTGGCCTTTGAGTGACCTTTGAAACAATTTGATCTAAAAAATAGTTTCGTTTCGTCAATTAATTGATGCAATATGCAAATGTTATTGTAATTTAGATCAATTGGATGAAAAATGACGAATTTAGAAAATTGATCTCAAGATGGACCTTGACCCTTGACCTAAAAATCAATTCGGCTTCTCAGTTGGAACGACCTCTTACAATTTGTAAAGCTTCATGACAAGCGGTTTAGAATTGTGACCTGTAGTTGATAAACAGGCAAAAAACCTGACAAAGAAAACAGACAAACAGACAGAAGAATAACAAAATCGACTAACCTATTAATCTGAAAAACTTCGATACAAGAACAAAAAAGAAGATCGTCATGCAGAGCAGAATATCACAAAAATCATAAAACAATTGACATAAAAATAATTGGCTGGTAGAATTCAGTGACCTGAAATATAAATCCCCTTCAAAATTCAAGTCAATCGGATGAAAAATTGGGATTTTAGAAATTTCACCTAAGTTGTTGACCTTTGGCCGATGTTGACCTCTTGACCTCAAAAAACAATAGGCTTATTCCTTTTGACAAACTCTTCCATGTGGTGAATTTTGTGAAGATTCGGTTAAAATTGTGACCTGCAAGTGTTAAACAGACAGACAGACAAACAGTAGACAAAGCAAACAGATAGACAAGACAGACAGACAAACAACAGACGAAAAATGACAGAAAACAAAATCGACTGAAAAATATACTTGAAAAAATCTTCGATTTGCCAAGTAATGCAAGAAAAAGACGTCCTTGATAAGCATGAACTGCAAAATCCATTCCCTCTCCAAAGTTGCTGTGCATACGTCAACTTTGTCCAGTTCATTTAATATTGATAATTGACAATCTTAAATCAAAGCTCATGTCATTGGGTGAAAATTGATTTTCTTTCACATGAAATTGATGAATTTCGAGTTGACTTGAGGTGACCTTGTCATTTTGGAACTCAAAAATAGTTGGTTTGCAAATTCAGTGATGCCACTATGCAATTGCTGGTTTAATACTCAAGCCATCGGGATGAAAATTTCACGATTTTTCAGATGAAAGTTGTTTTAGAAGTTGACCTTGACCTTTTGGATCTCAAAAAAGTGGTTGCTTTCCCAAATCAGTGACACAATATGCAAATCCTGTTCATTGAAGTCATCGGAATGAAAAATGATATTTTTTAGAAATGTTCACCTCAAGATGACATGTGTGACCTTGCCCTTGACGCTCAAAATCAATTTTAGGTTTCTCATTGAGACTACCTTCAACAACTTGAGTAAAGTGTTTCAGACGATGGCTTTGGAATTGTGATGAAGGAGAATTGACAAGTGAACAGACATGAATAACAAACCAAGCTCAAATGAGCGAAGATCCTCGTCCTCTTAATGATGACGTCATAAAAAGCGAATAGACGTCATTGTGATATATCAGGTTGCGAAGAATTATCTGTGCTAATGCCTGGGTTGATTCACTAAACAAAAATTCAAACAGCTTTGCCTAGTTCGGAGATAATGGAAGAGGCGATTTCATAGGCGATATATCGACGTCAACTTTTTATTGGAGAATTCGCAAAATCGAGAATGGTCTGCCTGCACGTGGCTTTCTGCATATTACATGGCAAGTTTCACGAAGATCCGATAAAACTCTGGGTGTGAAAACAAAATGTCAAAAAGAGGAATGACGTCATTAAAAACATATATGACGTAATGTGAATGTATCAGTATTGCGTTAAATCATCTCTGCGTTCGATTCCCCGAAACCAGAATTCAAATTAAGCTTACCTAGTTTCGGAGATAATTTTTTGAGCGCATTGCCATTCAGGGGAGATATTTTGACGTCATCACTTTTTTTCTAGGAGGATTTCAAAATCGAGATGGTTACTGTCTGCGCAGGGTATTTTTACATATATATGCAAAGTTTCAGAAGGTTTCGATGAGAACGATAGGCTGTAACACAAAAAAGTCCCCAAAGAAGAAGAATGAAAGAACAGAACGCTGATGTAAGACTTGGAGGCATCCTCACGAGATCTAAAAACACTACAAATATGCTATGAAAAATCTTCCATTTGTAACCGTAACAACAAGAATGGGAAAACATAACCTCCTTCACTTCCGGTGGCGAGGCAAAACGTGATTAATTGTGTTAAATAGTATCGGTGGGTCAACTTCCCTCCTGCATGCCCCGCCTCACCGCCATCTCAGTCCCTTCGATAAGAATAATGAACATTTTAATTTGAAAGATCCACAACCATCCCTGAGAGCCTACAGGTGTAGTCGTTCAGGCACCTGACAAATGAACAAGGACATATTAGGTTTTCGGGACATGGGTGGAAGGTAAGAAAGGGATGTGTGGCAAGGTTAAGGAAGTGGGATTTAAACATAAAAACATTGAAACAATCATAAGCAGGTTTTGGGTAAAACTAAAATGCAACAATGAACTCTCATCAACCCAATGAATTTATAAGTTTCGAAGTAAGCTTCAGCAGAAGCCAGCCTTTCAATGAGCAATAATATAGGAATAAATGAATAGTGAAAAAGGATTATCTGATTTTTTTTACGTTACCGTTAAGCGGCAGTACTGCTTGTAAAACCAGAAACGTATCACCAGATACGTGTCGAACAGTCTCAGGTGTCATAGCGATGTAATGGATCGAAGTTGAAGCTCCAAAGGAAGTAAACATCAGATCTTCGACATCCATGGTACCAATACAGGTACATCGTGATGACATGATCGCGGACATGGATGGACAAGATCGGAAAAACATAAATGTATTACATGAGTCCATGTGTTCGTCTCCTTGTTGCTGATAGGAATCCAACATGATGAGTGATCGTTGACCTTTATCAGAGAAAAGCGAGATTCTTGTAAAGAAAAATTCAAAAGAGAGAATTCAACAATAAACATCGTTTAACTTTTTCAAACAAAAGTTTAGCCGAGGTTTAGTCCACAGGGGGTAGACCGTAATGGCCGACGTGTGCCAGGTCACCTGTGCCTGATCTGGATACCGTATACCCCTTCGGAGCAATGTTAAGTTTGTTTGGAACAATAAGTCTCTTTCCGAACATAACCACTCCTTTTCAGAGGAAAAGGTTAAAACATGGAAGGTGTTATGTTTGATTCACCAATTACATATTTAACATTTTCCACTTCTGAACCAATTATCTCCTTTTTCCACTCACCCGGTTCAGAACTGATGAAGGCCCAGACACCAGGGACGCACCTGGTGGATTTCCTCTAAAGACTTTTCCAAACGCGAAAAACCAATGTTTTGGCAGCGATTTTATCGCCGTACCAACATCGAGAGCACGATGATTAAAGCACTCTCATTGCCGGCTTCCATCGCAAGGAACTGCCTTTGTGATGCTTCTGTCTCCCAGGCAACAACGGGCTTTCTCTCAACTGCTGTTCCAGGGAAAAACGCTGGTTTCTCTCAACTTTTTCTCCAGGGCATACGGACAGTGCTGTTCAAAATTAGCTTTCAGGTAAAAATATCGATTGGACCACCTTCAGACCCTGTCGTTAACTTGTAAGAACTCACGAACGGGGCTGATAGGCAGGATTCAAACCATCGCATAGAATGAGAAAAGTTCACGGCGCTCAAACGGTCAAATTACCCTCGAGCAGAAGTAATTGATTCTGGCGATTGATAATTGACCCCACAGAGCAGGTTATGACCGCGAATATTTTCATATATGCTGGGGTACCCATCGTTTCATGTTTATTTAAACAATGGCCCTAAATTATTGACGCGTTTGTCATTCGCCAATGACAGGATATTATTAAAAACTGACACGTCTTCAGTTTCAATATAAAGTTTGATGAAATTTATTTTGAGTGCCTTGCCTCACTTGTGAAAATGGATTCAAAATATTATACCAGCTCAATAATGACGTGGTTCTTGGCCTGATATTTCCAATATATCAACGGACCTCCAAATATAGATTTATGTTCGTGATTTCCAGACCACAAAAACAATCGTTTAACCAACATGGCGAGATTATAAAATTACATTCTCTTCTTGCATGTCCCATACTGAACTCAGAGACTTGCTAATAGGAAAAATGAATTTTGTTTTTGAATCTGTCGATGTTGTCGGACAAGGAAATGAGAATTTGTCACCCAAGCGAAACAAAGAAAAAAAAATACAATAAAATATATATTACATATAGCAAAGTACATTCAGCAAAGTCGATTCAGGCATTTAAGTGGAGGAAGATTGAATGGCAAGGTGGGACTTGTTCAGCTTTGTGTCTTGGATTTCCTTTTTGTCCCTGACAGGCAAATCATGTTGTTTCCAGCCTGTCTTTCAGAGCATTGTTTCCCAGAAATGGATTTCATTGTTATGCGTTCACAGGATTGCTCAAGAGTGTGGAGTCACCTTTGAGCGGTCGAGTCTGTGTTTGTCATCCAGCCTGATGAAAATTGCCATCTTGGTACATTCGCAAGCATGTGTTAGAATCATTGAGTCCACTTTCCTTCGAAGGGGATTACGCCAGGTGTCTATCTGCTCGTGGAACTAAACATTCACCACCATTGTGAATGAGTTACATACATTTTATTTTTTTTTAGTAAAGGAAGACGCTTCCAACCAAAAGTAAAAACTGATCGACTCGCTAATTGAGCAAAAAAGCGAGAGCAGACCCGGTCTCTCGTTCCCCAGCTTCACAGCCGACTTCCTTTGGCACAATGGGCCCAAAGTCTCGGCACGTGTCAGTTTTATTCGATACGACTCTCTTTTCCGGTCACGTGCTGGTGCTCGAGGTCAAATTAAAGGAGGAGTGCTGTTTTTAAATATTATTTGCCAAAGCAAAATAAACATCATAATCACATAATTGATCGGGGTGCTCTGCCTTTTTTTATTTTTACTTGCACATATCTGGTTGATGGTCGTGGAAGATTCACTACATTTGAAGTGATATTCATGTCTCTCTGGCTGAAGCAGAGGTAAATAACGTCTGGGTTGGGCCTGGGGTTGGATTACTGGATCAGGGGTGTGCGCTGCTGTACCTGTGCGGGAGGACGAAGAAGTCATGTCTCAGGTCCTGGCTTGCTTCCAGCTTGCTCTATATAGGAGACTGGACTCTAGATCAAGGATTGAGAACAGATAATTAACTTTGGACCACGTCTCTTCGGAGAATCCTTAGATCCTGGTTGGACTTTGGTCCAACGACGGTGTATGAGAGAAACTCAAATGAGTTTTTACTCTGTTAGTCGTGACGTCAGCTGGGTGTATGGACAATGCGCTCTTTTCCTGACAGTATCCTGTCACCAGTTCCTCAGGAGGAGCTCGTTGAGTTGGGGAGGCCAATGGCCGACCACGTGCCTCGTGGTTGCAGCAGGTTGATCAGCATCTCAAGGAGATAGGGCTGGCCGCATCTGCCTGGGGGTGGCCAGATGGAGGCCTTGGAGTCGGGGAAAGTGGATTGCACGAGCACTGCTTCCGACATTGCCTCCACATAACATGACCTGAGGTTGGACTCGCAGTGATGCACTGTTTATTCCAAGATAGCCCTCATAGTAAAATTCAAAACCAGGCTGAATATACACTCAACCTTTTGTCCTTCAGTTCTCCTGTCCTGTGGAACCACCTTCCTGAGGATGTCTAATCCCAACCCTTACCTCAGTGCCTTCAGGCATGAGGTGCCCAAATTTCATGTCTCCCTCGTTTTAACTGCGCTTTTTTTTGTTTACCGCCTCCTTTGGAATCCGCCCAGCCCAACCCTCTCTAACCTGCTGTTTGCGGCGTTCCTCTCTCTTTTCCTGTTCAATTATTCCTGATTTTAATGTCCAACTGGTTCCTGCTCGTTGCTGGATGATAAATGCGTCGTTCTTAAATGAGGTTTGATCTTGTAAAAACAACAAAGGCCTCTATTTAAATCTAAATAAACTATATTAATATATGACGTTTGAAAACCTTTTTATTTATGACTCTTCCATTAGCCTGCCGTACATTATAAAATAAACAAAAAATGCACTTTTTGGAATCTATGTTGCTGTGAAAGAAAAATGGAATGTGGTATTTATATTGAACAAAGTAGAAGAAAACAGCCATGATACTGCAAATTAATGCGATAAAAAGTGTCCAAATACCCGCTCATAAAAAGCCCATAGTGGGCAAAACAGAACGCCAGGAAAAGCGATAGAGAGCAGCTCAGGAGAGAACAAGCAAAAAGGGTTTGAGATAACTTTAGACTTCGAAATAATAAACTTTAAAATACAATCAGTCATTGTTAATGAGGATACACTGTTTAAGTGGCATCGGTGAGGTTGACTTCTGTAAAGCGCAGACATCTAATGGTATAGTCTTCAGTCCTCATTTAACTTTTTAAAATAAATATCCCTTTCTCTATTGGTGACTGTATGAGGTCATAACAAATTAGGCACAAGTCCAGAATTGAGAGAAATCAAAAATCGAAGGAAAGGAAGATGAAGAAGAGGATCATCAGGAAATGTGGGGGACAAAGGGGAGAGGCAGGAGAAGGAAGAGAAGGGATATAAATTGGGGAAATATGGCAAGCAAAGACAAAGGGAAGGGTTATGGATGACATGAAAGGAAGCTCAAATGAAATGGAGGGTTGGAGAAATGGTTCAAATTCCCATCGTTATTTGTAAGGTAAATAAATAGAGCCAACTATGAGTGATAGCTCTGGCTGGGAGGAAGCTTAGAGGTAGAATACTAACCTTAGAGCTGTTCTAGCCCTGGGCTTGAATATCGACACAAAGCTATAATATAATCGGCCCATCCTGGATTGATGCATCATTGTGTGCACATCCATTAAAAGGCAGTCAGCCATAGGACTGTCCTGCCACCAGTGCTTGTTGTCCACCAGTAGTCCGTCCATGTATCCTAATTAACGCACTCTCTTATTGTTCCACTGTATACAACGGTGGATGTCAATGATTCACCGTCCTCTTTCACAAAGAGTCGACACATGAACATTACGAAATTACTTCCAAATCGAACATAGGCATGGCCATCAGGTTCCAGAAATAACTTGGGTTAGAATGCCAAACCCCCCCCGACAGACCCCAAAGGTGTGAGTAATGGGGCAATCTAAAAATATGAAAGAACAGGATTGACGAAATGCTAAACTGACATATATTGACTGTCTAATTGAATCGCAGTTTTTGTTTGTTTTGGGTGGTGATTTAAACCTAACCAATATTAGCATTGCAAGGTCTTCCATAAATGAAATCAAGGCATCGATGATGCTGGCTTTTAATTTAAAATACTTCATCAAATCGAATTCAGCAAAAGTTGTGCGAATAAGAATGTGGTTAAAATGTGCCTAATGGAAACCATTTTTACAAGTTGAAACTCTACAGAATGATTGCTTGCATATTTGGCATATATTTTTGCTGTTGCTTCATCTCTTTCCTTGTTTGAATTTTACTTCATTTAACCTTTTCTTCGGTTCCTTTTTCACCAGTAAAGGTTCTACTAATATGGTTCTTTTGAACAATAACCTTGGGTATGAATTTGCATTCAACTAAAGAATGTACATTAAAAGAAAATTAAATATTAATACATTTCTTCTTCCTCCTCTTCCGCTTTATAAGGGGTTGAGGACTGATGGCTCACTCTGCTCTGCATGACCACGATATCTCCACCTCCGTCTGTCTTCAGCCAACTCCTCCACTCCCAACCACCCCTACCTTACAGATATCACTCCTTACACAACCTCCCATCTCAACCACAGTCCTATCTCTTTCATCTTAACCCATACTCCCTCAACCTATCCCCCTCTTTTTGCCATTCTCTTCCCTATCTGCACTGTGTCCAGCCCATTTCAAGGTGGAATTTCACTAACCAACTCCCGTCAACTCATCTGCACACAATCTCCTCCTAGTTCATCCATCTCCTTCGTCCACCCTCTTCATTCTCGTCACAATCCTCCTGAAACCAGTTTTTCTCACCAAACATGCAACTCTGTTTGTCTCTCTGCAAGTACTGCCATCTCCAACTGTAAAGGTAGGCGCGTTACGCATGACTTCAGAACTTCCTTTAATTTCTTGAAATTATCCCTGTTTGCGATTACTCCTTCGCACCCCCCTCAATGCATTCACACCCACTGAATCCTCCTCCACACTCTGCCTCTGACTACCATCCCCGGTCAACTGTTCTCCCAGATATTCAAACCTATTTCCCCTGTATGACTCCTTCCCCTCTAACCTGAAACCTTATTTTCTCTGCTGCCCTCCCAACATACTCAGCTATTCTCCATACTCATCTTCTGCTCATGCTTCCCAAAGCTCCTTCCACTCCCAGGACTGCCTGCATGCTGTGCCCACTACTCCACCTCAACAGCCATATGTCTACACACAAGAATCCCAGCCCATACTTCCCCTCAGCTCACCTTCCTTTATCAGCCCACCACCATGAATAAATATGAAATGGGCGAGAGGGCTTTGCTGCCTTCAAACCAATGTTCACAACGAACTCCTCAGACACCCAGGACCAACCAATACTCGTCCTCATTCCTTGTCCCATCCTTCCACGAACCTAACTTTGCTTCCAACAATCCCATCCATCCCTGGTTTGTTTTCGCCCACCATCTCTCTCGTACACAGGTTGGGTATCGACCATAAAGAATTGATTCGATTTTAATGACGATCAAATACGGATCTAGCTTCGAATTATTTAATTTTTAAGTTATTCTCAAACGCATTGAGAGATGGGGTAAAAAAATATATGTAAGCATGAATTCAAAAATGTATGGGACGATATGTTCTTGTGGATCAGGCATTAGTGGCGAGGTATGCGATCCTCATCGACATGCCCTTCCAGTTAAGTCTGTTTCTGGTGTAATTTCCCCATCCATCCCTTCCCTTACCTTAAATGGCTGCACACATGGCACTGCACGTGAAAAGTGCTGAATGCCTAAATGCTGTGTTTGCTTCTAATCTTGTGGCCAAAACCCATCGCTTTCTGTAACCCACCTTACCGCCAGTCACAACCACTGTTCCTGGACTGTTGTCCGTTTCTCCCTGACAAGGTGGAGAGGTTGCTGTCAAACCTTGACCAGATTCTGCAACCAGTCAAGACGCACAGCCCACAATGTCCAAAACTGCTCTGCTGCTCTTCTCACCTCTCTCTCTGTTCTATTCACGCCTCATATCAAGGTCATCTGCCACCTGCTGGAAATGGAAACGTACCGCTTGCTTAAAGCAGATGCAAAAACAGAACCCTGCAAGACAGACCAATCAGCTGCTCCCAATCATAAGCATGGTCATCGCAATCCATCATCGCTTCTGACATCAAAATCTTCCTCTTCTCCAATGCTTGATTTCTGACCATTCAATTAGAATCAGACAGGCCCACTCTACCTGGATTGATGCCTTTGCTTTCCCAACAAAGATGGACGGTCCTAAATGCCAACCATGAGATCAGAAGCCATCTCTGAGACATACCCGTGAGCTTTTGACAGGTCCTGGCAACCAGCTTGCTCAAAACGTCTCTTCTTATGGATTCCATGCTCCTCTTCGTGTCCAGGCTGAAGTTGCTTCAAGCAGTGTTCTACGACTTGTGCTTTTTCTGGCTTCATCAATGACTCTCTCCGACGAATCCTGAAAATCCTCTTTATGTCTTTATTGAGACTCAACCCCTCTCCGTACATCTCTCACCCTCTATCAGCAACAGCAGCCTATTACTCTTTGCAGACCTGGCGAAATTCACAACCTGTCAATCACGTGAAACATGTCTTTCAATCCTGACAATATCTCAACTCAAACTGTCTCTTCAGAAAGGACGATATGAGAACCCCCCCCCCGCCACTCTACTTTCTCACATCCCTTGAATATGCCCTTACATCAAGGCTATTGGGTGCATCCTATCAGCCTTCAAGATCTTTCCACCTGGAAAGCCACATTCCAGGCTGGTTTCCAATAGCCAGTAACTGCTGAGGAGTCCTTCCTTGACACAGCCTGAGCTCCTAACTCACAATAAGCTTTCATCCACACCTGAGGATAGCTCTCTCCTTGATACAGCGAGCACTACCTCTGGGGTGGTGCTCCTGCCTCACACAGAGCTCGGCTTTCATCGCTGTGGAAATCCAAGGATTAGGATCTATTGGGTATCATCCCACGTATGAAGCTGAATATTTGGGTCTCTCACTCTCACCCCGAAGGCAAGGTCGGGTTCTTTCCTCTCTCTACGTCTCCTCTCCAGCTTTGCCCCTCCCTGATCTGCCCCCTCCCCCCCATAATTCTGCAAGGGTGCTCAAAGCTCTGATAAAAACCCAATTCTGGTGAAATTGGCAAGATCAGAATCACTGCTCACCATTTTTTTTCTTTTTTTTTTTTTTTTTTTTTTTTTTTTTTTTTTTTTTTTTTTCCTCACTCTTTCATGTTCCTCTTTTCCCCACCTTTGGAACAAACTCCCAACACTCTCTCAAATCCCATTCTTCCCTCGAGGTCTTTCAAAAACAGCTTGTTTACCACCACCTCAATATCTCCCCTCATCCAAATCCCGATCTTTTCACCCCCAATAATCACCCAAGCCCACCTCTTCAAATTCCTGCTTCTTCCTGAAAGTTCCTGTAATGTCATCTTGTATTCCACCATGTTCTCCGCCCCATCCCTCTCTATTCCAACAGATCTCCTAATGCTCTGTTTCCCCACTGTTTGTCCTTCTCGTCTCCCACCCTCTTGTCCCTCAAGCCCCCCTTGCTGTGCATTGTGTCTAGTAATTCATATGAGCCTCGACAATGTATACACAATTTTTTGTCTCAAATTGGCCATTGGCCTATGTAGACCTTTTCGTTCCGACCAAAATTTTACGAAACTTCAATGCATGGACCAATCGCAGGTCGGTTGACATTATACTCTGAAATTTTAGAATGATTGATTGAAGAGCGTGTTGGGCTGAGGCGGCGACAGACAAACAAACAAACACAACACAAATAAACAAAGTGAACAACCACACAAACAACAAACAAACCGACCGATCAACATACTTGTCAAGAAACAAAAATTGCAAGTAACAGATGGACAGAAGGGGTAAAACTACCTCCTTCACCTTCAGTGAGGAGGTAATCAGCTGTTCTTGTAAGTGTCTGCTGGATCATGGTATCTATCAGAAAACTCAACCAATCGCTATGAAGGAGCTTCAAACGACCTCTGGGATAAAGTGTGGAAAGGCGCAGATCGGGGAATGGTATAAAAATATTTTCAAAAGACCTTGAATATCCTTGGAAGCACGTCAAGAACATCATTAGAAGTGGATATGGCATATGGGACCACCATGACTTGCTGAGATCAGGATGTCCTCTTCACAAACGGAGGAATAAGCAAGGAAAGAAACTATCAGAGAGGCCACCAAGAGGCGAATGACAACTTTGAAAGAGCTACATGCCTTTAGGCAAAGACTGGTCCACCTGTGTGCATGTGACAACAATATCCCCAGCACCCACAAGTCTGGCCCGTACAGTAAGGCAGCAAAGAAGGAAGCCAATTCCTCAAAAACCGCATCTTTAAAGTCACCGTTTGAAGGTAATGCAAGAAAACCTCCAGAATTAATGAAACCAAGGTGTCAAAAAGTTTTGTGTCTGATGAACCAAGATGGAACTTTTTGGCTGAATGCAAAACGTTACATTTGGTACAAACCCAACACAGCACATCACCCAAAGGTAACACCATCCCTACTGTGAAGCATGGGGATGGCAAGCATTCAATTATTGGGAAGTTCTCATACAAGGAGGGCCTTGGGTTCTTGTCTGGATAAAAGGAAAAATGGATGAAGCAAATTAGAAAAATCCTGCAGGAAAACATGCTGCCCTCTGCAAGAAAGCTGAAATCGGACCGGAAGTCACATTTCAGCATGACATTGAACCCGAAACACACAGCTAAAGCTGCAATTGGGTGCTCAGGAACAAAAATAAATGTCCTTGAGTGGCCCAGTCAGAAACCCGACCTAAATTCAACCGAGAAAATCAATGCATGACTTGAAGATTGCTGTTCCATCATTACGCCACCGCAACTCGCAGCTTGAACTGTTTTGTGCAGAAGAAAGGACAAATATTTTCCCAATCAGTGTGCAAAGTGGCAGAGAACCTGTCCAAACAGACTCACAGCTGTAATTGAATGTCAAAGGTGTTTCCTCCAAGTATTACCAGGGAGGTGGACGATCTATCAACCAACATAATTATAGTTTTTGTATTTAAATTAACTTTCTGGAAATTTGTAGAATTTTTGTTTTTCACTTGGAATTGTGGTGTTACGGTGTGCAAATAAAGTTGGAAAAAGTCTGATTAAATGCAACTTAATTCTATGGCAGAAGCAACAAAAGGGGAAAAATTTTGAAGGGGTATACACTTTCTATAGGCACTGTATATATTATTATATATATATATATATATATATATAGTATATATGTACTGGTTAAATGACATGGCCTCGAACTGTGTGTAATTGGTGAGAAGGCCTGATCGTATCTGGACCGCTACAAATGCCATCCTGCCACTGGATAATGTTGTTTAACCTCACTAATCATAACCAGGATCATCACCGATGCTTATAAGCAGTTGGGAGTTCTACAATGTGCATTATTGAATTCCTTCAACTGACCAAAACGCCGTGATAATAGCCTCACCGATGACATCATGACTGCAAAGCCAGAAGGCCATCTTACAGTGGCAAAGAATGTCCAAGGTCAAATGTGCCAGCCGACCAGATGAAAAGCAAAGCCTCCATTTACTTTCGCCCTTTTGGGGATCGTCAGAGCAACAGCATCGCGTTCCATCCACTTGGTACTTTTGAAGCCTTTGTTTATAAATACTGATAATGATACAACCTCTAACTGTGTTGAGAGGTGTATCATCAACCTCTGTCGGTTTGCTTTCATCTGCTAGGTGACTATTGACCTTGAACATCTTTGCACTGCTGGAGGCCCTTCTGCTTTTGCAGGAGTTATCATGACGGAATCACCACGACTTTTTGCCCAGATTGGAAAACCTTTCAATAATCACATTTGTGGAAATCCTGACTGCTGAAACTAACGGTGATGCCTCCTGGTTGTGATTTGGTGAGGCGAAACATAATGTGCACATGGCACTTGTGGTTCCAAATATTACTGGCCTCCCCCACCAATCACAATTTGTTGTAGGCATATCAATCAACAGGATATATATATATATATATAATAAATAATATAATATAATATATTTATATTATTATACACATATATATATAATATATATAATATATATATATATATATAATACACATCAGCGACCTCCCTGCCATTGTTCGTAGAAAATTTAGCCACACAATATTTCGTCGACGAGTCTACTTACCAAGCTTCTCAAGGTGCAGGTGGTAATCATGATATTGGATTTTTTTCAGAAATAAAAAATGGGTTCATGTGGGCTAAAAGCATCTGATTGCTTTGACCTTCAGTAGTACATAACTTTGCTGCTAAATGGGTCGAAAATGGCTGTGGGGTCGATAGATGCGCACTTTGGTGATGTGCAGCTGGCACGTCATTTATTTAAGTGGTAAGGCAGACCAGAACCTGCATGAGTTCTGCAACTGCTGAAAGCCTGCCTTATTTGTTGGGATGTTCTCTCTGAAATGGTGACACGGAGGTAGCATCATCTCTTCAAAGAGTGTGCATGTCCTGCCTCAAGAGGGTAGTAATGGGCCTGAAAAGCTCTTTGGGTCCTCGGTTGGGTTCCAATCTCATGGTTGGCGAGAAACTTTTTTGTCACATTTTTGATATTTTCTCGAGCCAATGTTTGTCGAAAGGATTTTTGACAAGGATTTTTCTGGAGTTTGGAAAACCATGCTATCTTGTGGCTCACTTGATCTTCTGCTTTTAATGCCAGGGGGTGACGTCTTCCCGAAGTAAAAGGCGACGATAACGTTGATGCTGGATGCACTGCCAACATGGATTCATGGAGCTGTGCCTTCACATTCTGTCTTGTGTGGCGGCATGTCAGTGGTCTTTCCCCACTTATTAGATCTGAGCTACAATTGCCTTAGCTGATCGTTAACCAATTTTTTTGTACAAATGCTGCACAAATTTAACATTTTTTCTTTCAGTTACCATTATTAACAGTTGAGGTAAAATGTACTACCAAGAGTAATGTTGAAAACGAACGAATCGCGACCTTTACTGGTGAAAAAAGAAGGAACCTCAAGGAAAGAGGAAAATGGAGTACATAATAAACCAAGGGATGAAAGATGAAAAAAACATTAAAATATAAGCAATCATTGTAAGACAGCTCATAATCTTATAGTTTTAAGCTTAAAATGTGTTCATCTCGCAATATTTAATCTGACATTCTTATTCAGATCTTTTGCTGAATTCATGTGAGAAGTATTCAAATAAAACCCAGAATCTTCAACGTGCTTGATTCATGTGAAAGACCCCTGCAACGCTGAAATGGTTGAGGTTCAAATCACCAACCCAAATATAAACAAACTCCGATTCCTAATATAGTGTCATTTAAACATATTGCCAATCCTGTTGTTCTTATTTTTAGAATTGTCTCAATTAATCCATTTGGGGTCTGCCTGGGAGAAGGGTTTCGACAATCTCACCCACGTATTTATGGAAAACCGAATACATGCTGATGTTCGAATGTGGCAGTAATTTGTAATTTGTTCATGGTGTCGACTCTGCAAAGAGAACGGTGAATCCTGACATTCCCCTGGTGAGATTCAGTGGAACAAGAAGTGCGTTAATTAGATACATGGACAAGCAACTACTGTGACAACAAGCACTGGTGGTAACTGTTTTGTTAGGTTGTATCCATCAACAGTTTAGCTTTGCTTTTCCAATCTGCTGGTGACATCATTTGATCATGACTATATTTGCACTGCTGAGCCCTTCTGGGTGCAGGCATGACGTCATCGTGACGGTATCATCATGGCATTTGTCAATGTTTTTGAGAACTTCAATTACTTCATATGTGCATTTCATATATTAACTGAAGGCTTCTTTAATGTCGCACGTCACCAATATCCTCTTCGCCCACGATTATTACATCATTTATACATATTTGTACAAGCCTTGATTTTAATCCTCAACCCAATTCAAAATATTAAATAATTCAGGCTGCCAGACATGTGGCTGATCAGGTAAAAATTAACAGCATATGTTCCCTATCACCACTAATCCTAATATGACGTTTACAATCGATTGATGAAGCGTTTCAAGAGAAATAGTTTTTTAAAGATTTTTCCGGTCAATCCAATATGGCTGCCAGACCATAGTGCACTGATATTTGTGAACACTCTGGTAATCCCCCAATGCTTTTGTAACATGTGGGTGAAGTTTCCCCTGTATATAAAGCATTCGGAGAAAGAAGATTTTAAAAGGGAAAAAAAAGTTATTTAAAAATTCATGGCTTGCCATACCATGTGAAACATAGCCATCAATCTGGGAGAACTTTTTGTTCCTTATGATAGGCCGATGCCATACCTGTAAAGTTTTGCTCAATCTGTTTCAGACCTTTTCAGAGCAGATTTTGAAGGTTTATATTAAAAACAATATGCTGGCCGGCCCACGTGATCGATGACGTTTCAATTTTTTCCCCCTATTACAATTAGCCTTAGATGACCCCAAAATTTTCATACTGATGGAAAGCATGGATATCCTTTTGGAGGCCCTCAACGTGCTGAATGAGGCACCGGAGCTGCTGGGATTACGGGTTTCCTGTGTGAAAACTAAGATGCAGGCTATCAATGACATCTTGGATGCTGCCATCCTGTCTGTTCCTGTTTGTGGCGAGGATGTTGAG
>CM068966.1:83121663-83142224 GCA_035128595.1 Eptatretus atami
TGTGTAAACTGGTAGTTGTTTGAATATGAAACTTCTGGGACAAGTCCAATTTATGACTTTTTATGAAAAAATTTTTGAAAAAAAAGATTTATAAGGTTTCGGGATCTGGGTTGATGTGAGGGTTAGGGTTGTGTTTGGGACGTGGGTTTTCATGTGAGGGCTTTGGTTGGGTTTGCGGTGTGTCCCATTCTTCCTCTCCCCTTGTCTCTTTTTTTCTGTTTGTTCTTGTATATTTACCCCAATGTTTCACCGGTTTTCCTTCTTCTTGTTTGGTCTTATTACCCTGTTTCGGCGTTCTCTTCCCCCTGTTTTTTCTTTTGCTCCCTGTTACGTCCCCCCTGTCCTATGTTCATTCCTGTTGCCTCTTTTTCTTTCTCTCCCTTCTGATCTTGTTTTTCTGCTTGTTCCTACCCTGTTTTTATTCTACTTCCCGTTCTTTCTATTCCTGTTTTGTTCCTTGTGGTTTTTTTCCCTGTTACCCTTCCTGTTTTTCTTTCCCGTTCTGACGTTGTCCTCTTCCTCGGTTCACCCCTCTGTTTTTTTCTTTTCCTTTTCCTGTCCTTGTTTCTCATCTTTAATTTGCTTCGTCCTTCCCCCCCCTTCCCCCTCTCCCTCCCCTCCTTGCGCCTTGTCCTCGTTTCCCTTCTCCTGCTTTTTGTCTGTGTTACTCTCCCCACTTTGTTATATTATTCCTACTTTGTCCTGTTTTATTTTGTTGTTTGGTATTTCCCTGGTCATACTTCTGTGTTTTTCCCCCTCTTTCCCTGTCTCCGTCTCCTGTTTCTAATGTCTTTCCTTCTTCTTCCCTTGTTCTTCTTTTCCTCCGCTTTCTTTTTGTCCTTGTCTGTTGCCGTTGTTTTTTCATTTGGGCGTTCCCTCCTGTCCCCTGTTCCTGTTTTTCTTTTTCCTGTTTACCTTCCTCCTCTCCTCCCGTTTTGTTCCTCCTCCTGTTCCTTGTTTTCTCCCCTGTTTGTGTTTGTATTTTCCGGGTCCTTGTTCCCCCTCCTCCTTTTCCTGTTTGTTTTTCCTCTGTCCTCTTTCTCCTCCTCTGTTTGTCTGTCTAGTTCCTCCTGTTCGTTTCCGTGTACTCCCTGTTTAGTTCGTTTGGCCCCCTCCCTCCCTGTATTTTCTGTTTTGTTCCTTGTGTTTTCTCTGGGTTGGGCTCCCCTGTTCTGTTTCGTTGTTTCCCTCCCTCCCTGTTTTCTTGTCCTGTTTTTCTGCTTGTTTTGTTCCCCCTGTTCTGGGTTGGTTCTGCCCTCCCCTCCCTTCTTTTTTTTTTTTTCTCATTTGTGTCTTTGCCTGGTCATTCCTCCTCTTTCTGTTTGCTTTGTCTGTTCCTTTTGTTTTCTCTCCTGTCTGTTTACCCCTTTCTCCTCTGTTTCTTCCCTTCTTCCTCCTCCTTTTCTTTTTGCTTCCCCTTTCGGTTCTCGCCCTCCGTTATGTTTCCCTCACTGTTCCGTCTGTTTATCTCCATTTCCTGCCCCTTTTATGTCTTTCCTCCTCCTCCTCTTGTTCTTGGGTTTTTTATTCTCCCCCGTCTCCTCGCTGTTTTTCCCTCCCTGCTCCCCCGCTTGCTGTGTTCTCCTCCCCCCCCTGTTCCCCCTGTTTCCCCCTTTTCTCTCCCCCCATCCTTCATCCCGGTTCCCCTTGTGTCTTGTTCTCCCTTTCTCCTGTTCTTCTTTGTTCCTCTCTTTCACCTGTTCTTCCATTTTTCTCCCGTTCTGTGGTGCTTTGTGTTTTCTTTTTCTTTGTCCTTTTCATTTTTTTTTCCCTCTGTCTCTGTCCTGTTTCCGCTTCTGTGTGTATTGTCTTTCTGTTCACCTCCTCTCCCTCCCGTTTCCATGTTTTTTTTTTCCTCTCCTCCCTCCGTCCCCCTCCCTGCCCTTGTGGTTTTCCCCCTTTTTTATCTCTGTTCGGATTCTCCCTTGCCTGTTCGCTGTTGTTTCTGTTCTTGTGTTTCCTGATATACATTGAATTTGAATTTTAATGACAAGTCTATAGCTCATGGAATTCATATTCAGCCCTCCTACCCCCCCTCCCTTGTTAGAATGATTTTCCATTATATGAACGTGTCATACATGTAAGCTTTTTCTACCTAAAAACATTGAGGCAAGCTAACATAAATTTAACACTGTTAAATTATATCAAGTGACGTTCATCAATGACGTCTATTTTCTGCATATATGACTGGCCTCGTCTATATACAAATTTTGTCCCCTCGATCATATGATTGTGGATCCTCGGGTCAACTTCTCTTCTATCTGTGCTAATGATCAATGTTATGAGGTCTAGAAAACTGTGCGACCGTTTTAGTGAGATATCAGGCCCCCCCAACTGCTCATTGATGCGGCCATTTTGAATATCTTATTAAATTAGGGCAACTTCCGGTGTCCTATCTTTATTTTGGAATGCCGATGATCCTCCGAAACAAGATTCAGCATTTAAAAAACTATTGTCAATTTGTTTCAGTTATATTGTATACTGTTACGGACTGATGAAGGTGGACAGATTGTTATTTTCAACCTGATTCCTGTCTGTTTTTCGTTCGGTTTGTGATATCAAAACAATATCTCAAAAAGTTGTGCGACACATTCGGCCAAAAAGTTCTCGGACACATTTCCAGCGGCCGCGAAATTTTTTGGTGTGATGTCTTTGTCTGTTATCAGAGGTTATGAACGAAGATAAATTTTGTTCGTGATAGAGCCGTAACTCATGATCCGGATCCGGATTCAAGGATTTTAACACTGAGTGAAAAGGAAAACGATATTATCGCCTTTATGATATCTTACATAAGTATTGTTTGGTGACGCGTTTTCCAAACTGAAACTCAGTGGTATGAGTTGGTTTTCTGGTGTGGTGATAAGAACAAGCCACCTGATAAATTTTAAGTCCAGCGCTCCTCAAACCTCCCAGATCCAGCTCGTAGCGGAATACAAAAACGTCAAAAAACTAATCAGCTATTGGCGGAGCGATTTTCACTGAGTGCCTTCTAGTTAGTAATGTCTCTTTCTGCTTTCCGTGTCCATATGTGAGGCCAGTCTTTGCTTGAAGGCACGGTGCTTATTTGTTCATGATGACACCGACGCCCATCTCGACAAAGAGCCTTGCAGATCTTTCAAAGTTCTATTTGTTGGACTTGCAGTGAATGAATCCCAAACCAGTTTCCTCCTTACCAGGTTGCTGAGTTTGTTCTGCTTCTTGGTTCTTTTGTTCTCTTCAGGCGACTCTGGATGCCGTGATGTATGTTGTTTTTCATCGTTGTCTTTCTGTCCATCTATCATTGAGACCATACTCTGTGCAGAGCGTTGATGCTGCCGTAGCAGACTCCTTGTGGTCTTCTTTCTGTTGGGCACACCTCTGCACCCCCCTGTTCCCCCCAGCGCTTTCCGCACACCACGTCTGTCCCTCTCTCTTCTTTGCCTGGTCGTTTATTAACTCAGCATGCTGCACTCATTTTGCCGACTTGCAGAATGTTGAGCTAGGCCGTGGAGTCAAACCAGACCTGGTATTTAACTGCAACAGCCGAATGGTGGGTTTTAACTCTAGCTTATTCAAGGATCCAACCCACTACCCTTAGCTCTATTACTGGCAACCCTAGGCAATAGAAATATTGATTCAGTATATAATATTATCATTATTATAATATAGTGAATATATTATTGTGATGTACAGTACCGCCTTTTTGGAGTGGTGCCCCTCTCTTTTACTAGGGTCGTCCTCCTGTTTTTCGCCTTTTCCGGTCCTTGGATCCAGGTCCTGAGTTCAAGCCCCGTGCTGTCTCCATGATTAACACCAGGGTGACTACCTGTCATCCTTCGATGGTCTTGGCGATTTAGTGTTTTACTTCCATTACGGTCCCGGGTAGTTATACCCTCTGGTGTTAGTATTAGGTGGTACCATATCCCTGGTTTCGTAAGAGGGGACCAGGTTGGCCCCGCTTCGAGGCCGCCTCGTAAGGTGTGCTATCCTGGTTCCTCGTGCCATAAAACAGTGTTGCCTCCAAGAAAAGTCCCAACCCCCCTGTCACTCAGAGGGAAAAATGGCTGTAAAAAACTTGGTCATTCTATATATGTACATGGAGAACAAGTATTTGATGACTAATCCTTTTTGCGGGATTTTTTTTCCATTCGGTTTTCTTTCCCACTTATCAGGTACGCCACCCTAGAGACGCAATCGTTAGATTTGTGTAGTTTCGATAGGTCATACACTTCAACTTGTCTGATTAGAGACGTTGATCTAAAACAAAGATCCTGAAAAATCATGGCATGTATGATTCTTTAAATAAGTTAATTGTGCATTTATTGCTTTCATGATTATAAGTATCTTGATCACCTTGATCCAACCATGTAAGAATTCTGCTCTCACAGACGCTGTTAGTGTTGTCTTAAAGAAGCCCTCACCAGTTCATCTCCCACTTCGTTATTCCTGTAATTACTTTGCACCTGTTGATTGAACTCATGCTGCAAAAGACACTGTCCACACTCAATCAATTCAGACTTCAATACCAACTCTTTACTTCTCTCCGTCTACATGGCAAGAGCCATATGATAGCTGTCTTTCAAGGAATTCTCCTAGGACACAAATTTGTCGTACTTGGCAAACGTACCGCGCTGCTGCTGTTACTTCCTTTCTCGGCTGCTAGCAGGACAATTTTAGGCTAAGCGGCTTTGTTGATTGAATTGGCAACAAACTGTTGCGCGATATTATTTAGAAAGCTTTAAGCAATTCGAAGGATAACAGTCAATCTCCCTCTGTTGGTCTGGTTGGCCCATGCGAAATCTGCACCTTCTTGAGCCTCATCCTTGATGATTCATGAGAAAGTCCTTGACCTGTCTGGCCGCTCCATGCCCGAGGAACTATCAGGGGCAGGGACCTTGGGTCATATGACCTGAAGTGAGCGAGCGTGACCACTTGCTGGTTGTATCAAAGGAAATACCATAGTAACACAACGCGTCGTATGGTCATTTAAAATCCCCTGTGCAGCGCACGCAAGGTCCCTTTCTGCCTTCCCAGCGCTTTTATGTCCGGCCCTGTTTTCTGAAGTTGGGACATTATACCATCTGGTATGATCAGAGAGGATGGTTCTTTGCCTGTTTGTGGCGAGGGAGAAGGGTCATGTGGTCTGATGGACCAAAATAGAGCTTTTTGGTTACTCCACTCGCCTGGTTGGAGAAGAGAAGATGATACAACCCCAAGAACACCAGTCCAACTCATGAGAGTCCATGGTATCGTTGTCGTATAACATCATTCGTTATTTGTTGGTGGATGTCTTTTCTGCAAAGGGATCAGGTGATCTCTCATCCGTCACCGTTACTATTGAGGATAGGGATGGTTATGGGCCATGTATCGCTTAGATCTTGGCCAACCAACCTCCTTCCTCAACCAAGGCACTTGTAATATGGGGCCGGTCTGTCCTCGCTCCCCCTGTCCAGCATGTTTTTTTGGAAAAGAAACACTTCCGGAACCCAAACCAACCGTCCAGGGCCCCAGCGGCGCACACACTGATGGAGTGTGGCGTGCCGTAAAGAAGCATCTCAAGGTTCCTGTGATGGGTCGTTCCTGGTAGCTCATCTCCATGACCGAACCCAAGTAGGAAATATTCTTCTCTTGACGGGAGTCTGAAAGTCTGGTTGCTCTTCCCCAGCGACAGCCCGAAACACTGAAGGACATGAGAGAATCTGTGAGAGGAGTGGGTGCCAAAAATACGCCTGCGTGCAGTCTCTTCCGCGCACACCTGCTTTAAAGACACAGGAAACCGTAGCCGAGCCTCTGTAATTGCAAAAAACGTTCTGTACAATATCTTAACCGTTTTACTGTTTTTCTGAGTACTCTATTAATACTATTCAGCAATTAAAATGGCAAAGTTAATTATTTTTTAAGAATCGAACAATGTGATTTTTCAGTGGATTTTTTGTTTTAGATTCCTCTACACAGTTTTAATGTCACTCCTAGATAAAAATTACAACCTCTACGTGCCTTTGTAGTGGGAAACCTGAAAATCGGCAGCTTGTATCAAATAGTTCTTCTCCCCACTGTATGACAGTCGAGAATCCTGCTATGACGTTCGGTTGCTACGCACCACGGATCCGCAAAGATTACGACCCTCTGGGTGGTGCTCACCTTTAAGACCTTATCTGTTATATGGAGCTGAAAAATTCGTATCCCGTGTCAATGATGTCGAAGCCGTCGGAGCGCATGTCGGTCATACAATAGTTACAGATAGCACATTTACGAATTGATGCTACAGTAATAACATTTGATAATAATAATAAACAACTACAGTCTGGTCGCCGCCGTATAAACGCGCGAGCGTTCCTCTTCTAGCCACAATCCCCTCACATAAGTAAGCTTCGTTTTTCTGTTTTTCACTTCTCTGGTGGAAAAATATTGCACTGTATGGTTTTTTTTTCCTGTGTTTCTTGCTGTCGTTTTTGTTTGCCTAATCCTGTGTGTGCGATCAATTAACAACGGATCACACGATGTTCATAACTAATTATGGTTTAGCCATACACCCTTATATAACTCACATGTTGCACTCTTATTTAACCCGTATTTTTTATTGCACGTTTTTAGCCTTCTCAGTGTCAAGTTACCTGGAAAATTAAATAATTCCTTGGAATTTATGATAATCTTTTCACCAATAAAATCGCTGTTTGTTTGACTTAGTAGAGAATTAAAACACAATTCGTTTTTATTCGCTCCCGCGCACTGGTGGCGTTTCTCCTGTTTTCCTGTTTCCCCTGTTTCCTAAGGTTTTAGTTTGTCACCCAGGTCGTCCGTCCGTCCTGCCGTCCTGTTTGTTTTCCCCTTCTGGAGGGCTTCAACATTATAGCGTGTGTTTGTCTGCGTTTCCTGTTTTTTGGGTTTTTTTTGAGTGTAACTCATAAACTCGCTGTTTCCCCCATCTCACTGCGATTTTAATTCTTCGTCGGTCACATCATTGTTGTTCTGTACACCTGAAAAGGTCATTTGACTGATAACTCCTATTTTTATTTTGTTGGTCCTGGTGTGGCCGGATCCAAGATGGCCGACTGGGAGCCATTCTTAAAAAAGATGTTTTGTAATAAAGTGGAAAATTCCTCCGCTGATCTGATTTCAATTATCTTTTAGTTACTACGTTCCTCACCCCTCGTGGGCATGCTTTTTCGAGTTGACTGCATGACCACAATGTGTCTTGTTCTCCAATTCTACCTCCCTATTATGCTTTGGCAAGTATGTATGACCTTTTTCATTCAATGCGGGGATTCCCCATCTCTGATGTATATTTAGAAACCTTTAATGTTGTTAAAACATTCCACTTTCCCAAAAAATATCACCCACACCTCTACAGTTTTTGTGCTCGTTCTTCATTTTGAAATTTCCGTTTAACATCGACTATTGCAATTGATTAGTTCCTTGTATATTTAATCAAAGCAGTCCTATATTCAACTTTCTATAATCGATGCCGCCTTCTAAGTAGGGAGATTGTATAGCAGTTCCCGCTCAAACAAGCTATTATCGGCCGACTGATGAACATGCACTACAAGCGCTTAAGAAACTTTAACGCGTTTTCTATCTTGGATTGGTGGGACGGTGGACAAGCTGGTAGGATGGTGGTTAATGTTGTGTTGTTTATGTGTTGCGGAATGTTATTGTATGGCAGTGAGTCCCCGATTCACGGCCCCTATTTGTGTTGGTCACATGTTATGGCCTCTTCATATGTCCGTACTTCCCTGCTTCTTAGCTTTTTCGCTCCGGGACTTTAGCACCACGTCAAGCAGCTGTGGTTCATTGTAGTGGCTTGTAGTCTTGTGTGCCTTTTTTATGTGGTGCATCAGTGCGTACTAAAGTGGAGTCACGGGTAATTCCCTACGTCCATACCCTCCCGCTCTCCGCATGGCTATACAGCCGCGCACATCTGCTGTGTTACCCTCCGGCTCTTGTGTCTGCCATAGTTCACACCTCGCCACGACCACTACAGTTTCGACGACGGATGGTTTCGGATCGACGCCGTGCAGAGGCTGTTTTCCTCGGCGACTTTGACTTTGAGTCAGTTGCCGGAGCAATTGGATTGAGCCTCTATGCGTACGTTCCCCCCGGTGGTTGTTCCCTGTTCCTATTTTCTTGTTGCGGCGTTCTGGTAATATCATCGCAGCTTCGCGTTTGGACGATTGTTGTCGATCAGTTCCTGGCAAGGAGGCCCCAGTGGGCCTTCCTTTGTTTCCTGTTGGTTGGGCTCCCTTGTTTGCGCATCGCGACCTCTCTCGCCTGGCTTTGATGGGGTGAGCAGCATCTCGTCGCTTCGCTGCATCAATTCACCGTCCCGTACTCCTCTCCCTGCTTTCTGTGTTTTCCTGTCCGTGAACGGCAGCCAGCTCGAAGATCGTTTTTATTTTTTGTTTGTTCTGGCTCCCACCATGTCTAGTCTCGGAAATGGTTCAGCAAATCTCCACGGCTTAAAGGACGAAGCATTACATTTCAACTCGGTTTGGTCGATTTAGCTCGGCCTGTCGGCCGGTGTCGCACTCAGACTTTGTTAGGGATGTCGACCTGCCTCTTGCGGGCCGGACATGACAGGTTTTGATCCGGAGGTTGGTGGTCCTGGCGCCGATTCTGTACCCAGCGCCACGTGGAAGCCGCAACACATGTCTTCGCGGGTCGGTGCCGTGCCATCCGACGCTTTGCACACGCGGTGTTCTTTTTCCTCTTTTCGACCTTCGATGTTTCTGACCACTCAGGGACATCTGCACCGTACGATTGGCAACCCCCCTCCTGCTCCATGCGACACCGGTGGTCTTCTCTTCTTCTGTGGTTAGGACCTTTCTTCTGTGGCGTACGTACCCTGAGGCCTCCCCCCCCTGTGCTGTGCAAGTTGGTACCTTTACGTCCCGCCGTTTACTACTGTCACACTGCAGCCGTACTCGTATGTTTTTGTGTGCATGACGTTACGCTTTACGTTTCCCGGGTCTTTTTTGAGACCTGCGCACTGCTTGCTCCGTAGTGGTTTGTTGTGTACTGCCTGAACGCCGAACTCGTGTTTCAATGTGTACTACCGCGTAGGTTCTGTTGTCTTCTATATCTGCTGTGTTTGTTTGATTGCCCTTCTCCTGTGGTTTTTCCCCTGTCCCTTTGTTTGGTTCGGTGTTTTCTCTCCCTCTTCTTTGTGGCTCCCTCTGTTCTAGCTTTCTCCTTTTTCCTTCTTTTCTTTCTTTCCTCTCCTCCGCGAACTCTGATAATCCTCCCCTGTGTTTTGCTTGGGGGCGCTTACTCCCTCGTCGGTGGCACTCCCCGGGTCTACGCCTTTTTAGTCTGACCTTCTTTTCTGCGCTGTTCCTTTGCACTACTGCCTAACCGTGTTAAGCTATGTTTTGCTACAGCGGTTGGTCCTGAGGCATCACGTCCACTTCCGTCGTCTCCCAATCTGCTGTTTCCCTGACGATGCTGTGTCGACGTGTTGTGGTCAGCTCTCGCTGGTTTGTCCTGTTTGTGCCGAGGGGGAGGGCCCCGCCCCTTTTGGTTCGGCAGCTGGTTGGCGCCTTCATTTTCAACTTAGCGGGACGCGCCAGCCATCTCACCGTCCTGGTGCGTCGCTCCGTTGCCTCTCGATGGCCGATTAGTTAGAGTCGTGCGCTAGGAGGTGCCTCTTTCTGGAGTTCGTACTCAGGGTGCGCCATTGTTTTTTCCTTCGCGGGCCCGTCCACTTCGGTTTTGATGCCGCGGGCTCTCCCTCGAGACCCCTCTAAGCGACTTGTGTCTCCGTGTGGGCAGGGCCCCTATCCTGTGGCCGCTGCTGGCGAGTACAACTTGAATGGTGGTGCCGTTCATGACTTCCTGTAACTACGAATAATACTTGTGGTTGTCCGGTCTTCGTTTTAGCAACGGGAGCTGCCAGCTGCGACGGGGCTCTTGCGCTTGGCGGTTGCCGGAGGGTCCTACCCTTCGTCTGGATCAATCCAAGCCGGTGTGTTGTCGACTGCTCTGTTAGGCACTGTGCCAAGTCCAATTAGCAAACCTGTCGTCGCATCCATACAAGCTTCACTCTGTAGCTTTCCTGTTATGGACCATCAGTGTTTTCTTCGTTCTATCGGGTTTTCCGACTGTTCCTCTTCGACGTTCAGATGGTAGGAACTGCTACGCACCTAGGTCGCTCTCAACCTGTTCGGTTGGCCGTGACAACAAAGGCTTGCTCGCAGCGTGGTTTCATGATTTGTTAAATTGTGTGGTGTTTGATTACTCGCTGGCGTTTACGAGGTGTTAAGCATCGGCCGTTATACAAAGCAAAATTCCGACTCGGGTCCGCGTGTTTTAGCAAATGGTTTGATGGTGGCAATGGCTTTCCTTCTGCATCCTTGAAGAACTGTGCGGTTTTTTCCCCCCTGCCGCTGACGATTCTGTTTCTTCCTGTTGTCTCCCGATTAAACGCCCCCTTGTCTTCCAGATCCCGTGTGGTCGTTTGATGACAGTGCCGTCAGTGGTCGCTGCTTCGCTATTGTGTTTGTGAATTATACTTGGGAACGCGCGTACGTAAAGCAGAAGTTTTGATCTGCCCTGCAAACGGACTTTCCTGTTTCTTTCCTCTATCTGTATGCGTTGCTGTGCATGCCAGTCTATGGGTGTATCTGTTCCGTCCTTCGACGTGCATGAGATCCTTCTGGATTCTGGATTTCTATTTCGTGGTTGTTTTTGTCCTATGTGGATGGGGTACTGCAGCCCGGCTAATGCCGGTGCGAATCTTGCACTGTGGAACGACGTCCCCCCTCTTCTCCCCCGTTCTTGGCGCTGTTCAGCGTTCGCCTTCTCCGTTCAATCTCGCGGGTGGGGCCTGTGTTATTCTCGCCTCCTGAAGGTCCGCCCCACCCGCTGCTCCAGCCGCGCCGCGCCTCATGTCTGAACGGACTCATGCGTGTACCTGTTTCTGTTCCGTTGTCTCTGGGGCCCCTGACGGAGGCACGCTTGTCGGCCTTAGAGGGCGCAGGAGGTTCGTCTGAGCCGTGTCACTCTCACCTGAGCCATGTCAGCTTGTAAGTGGCGCCGTCTCGGTGGCCGCCTCTGCGCATAGTTATATGTGTTCCCAAACTATCCCTCTTATTTCTTTTAACTACTGTTTTTCTGCTCCTTTGTTATTAGGGTGTCCGCTTAACACCATGAACTTTCGTCCAGTGTCAACCCTCAGTACGTCGAGCACTCAGTCCACTGAATTTGTGAATTTTTCTCAGACTCTTCACTCGCATCAACTACTCAGTATATGACGGTGTTGGAATGGCACACGAGTTCCTATATCTACTCCCTCTCTGGTTTTCCCGTTCGTGCCTAGCTCATTGAAAACAACGTTTCCCCCTGGTTATTTATTGTAACAGGTTGTGTCGGAGATGAGCACGCTTCGTTGAGCCATCTCATCTGGTTTGATCTCTCAGCCCGACCATCACTTCCCAGGGTAGACAAGCGACGTGTGTTGCCTTCATCTGTGGCTTGTAGGTTAGTCCTTTCTTTTTCACCAGTTTGCTGTTTGGTTTCTACTGGCCAGCTTTTGCTGCCCCTGTTTTTAGTGCCGTTTTCTTCTCTGGCTAACTACTGTTTTTTTTGTAGGTCGTAGCCTGCCAATGGCTTTTTTGATTATTGGATTGTCATTTTTAATCATACTTAGGAGGATGGAGTGTGGTTGTGTTTGATGGTGGCGGAGCATGGTTATTGTATGGCGGAGCTCCCGGTCTTCTCCTGCTCCCATCTCGGATTGTTGTTTGTGTTGGTCACAGCCCTGTGGTTATGGCTTTCATATGTCCCGACTCGCGTTGCTCCCCTGTGGCTCTCGTGTCACCGTGCTGTAGCACCCCAGTTAGATCACACTCTCGCTCCGTGTATCATTGAGTAGTCGTTCGTGTAGGTCTCTGAGTGGCCTGGCCTATCTGGTGTTGCTGGGTGTGCATTCGGTTCTGTTCCTGCCTCTCTCTTTTCCCTGTCTTCCTTGTTCTGAGCCACCCTGGGCCTCCTTCTCCCCTCCCCCCCTTTGTGTTGTTAGGTGCGTCTAAAGGTGAGTTACGGGTCTATCCCTACGCCTTACCTCGGTTCGCTCACGCAATATTTTAAGCGGAAGTGTGTTACCTCCGGCCGTTTGTCGCCTGTCGCCACCTCGCACGAACACCAGAAGACCTATGATATTGATTATCGGACCCTGTTAGCAAAGGCTAATGCGTTGCTTGTGTCTTCGGTTGTCAATCAAAAAAGTTTTAAAATGGAAAAAAAAAAAAAATTTTGTTTGCAGCTGCCAAAGTGTTTGTCTCTGTTTTGGCGGGTTTTCTAGGTATTACAAAAAGAAATAATTTTTCTTTTATAAATTTGTAGTGGTAGCTCAAGCCCTTTGGTACAGTGTTTATAAATCTTTTTCCAGTAGTGGTTTACAGTAATGTTCCGCAGGCTCCTTTCCTTCACAATTCACTCACTCACGTCTATTCATATTTGATATCTCACCCACGAGCCAACTTCCAGTCTGTAAGCCCATTCATGGTAAGCGCTCCTCTTATTCAGTGGTTTGTACCATTAAAAAAAAAAAAATTTCTACCGTATTTACTGTACTTTTCTATGCAGAGATAAACAAATACTTACCATTGTGTTACACATTGCTTACACCTTTACTACTTGCGAGCGTGGTTCCCTTAATAATTATGCTCAACCATCGTTTTGTAGCGCTTGCAGCAATTAGGCTTATTACCATCCAGCCCGTGAGGTGTTGTAGTCGGCGTATACCATCTAGATTGTGTTGTACACCTATGCCTGATAGTTTCGCACAATCACTACAGTTGCTTAACGCTAGCGCCTATTTCTCAGTAACTATATCCCCGTCGTTAAGGTGTCATGCCCCCTCCCCATTTTTTCCTGGATTTGATCTTTCCTGTTCTTATATTTGTATATTATATTAACTATGTTATTATATTATTATATATATAGTTATATATATATATATAATATATGAGCCTGGTGTTGGCGCGTATTGCCCCCTCCCCTCTCTGTTTGCCCTGTTTTTTCTGTAGTGTGGTCAGCGGGCTTGGGAATCCAAAAGTCCTGAGTTCAAGCCCGTCTCTGGCCACTGAATAATTTACTCATCCAGCCGCGCTGGTTTTTGACCTCAGCCCTGTTCATTCTCCTCTGCTCTTGAGCGTCGCGAACATGACCGAGTACCAGTATACTGGCGTGTATACCAGGTTAAAATATGTTCTTGTCGCGCTACCATGTTATCTCTGTTGGTTAAATGTGCAGCCAGGGTGTGCTGTAAGTCTATTTGGTCTCTTTAAGGGAGTCCGGCCTGCGAAATAACATGTGCCACAATGCACTATGCGGGATCAATACGGATGACCGCTTTTTCCCTGTGGCGACCCTAACGGAGCAGGCCGAAAAAGAAGATGTAAAAGACTGTAGATATATTTATATTACTGTATATATTATACATTACATATCTTAACATGGGATTCCTGTGAGACTGTTTCGACTATAAGGGCATCATTCCCATTATGCGTATAACTATTTATATCTTGTAAATTAAAAAAATTTCTTGTGAAGTCATCTCAGTTACTTTTCGACGACTCTTGTGTTGGTGTGAGTTGTCGTTGTGTGTGTGTGTGTGAATGTCTGTTCGCCTGGCGGTGTTTGTGTTTCTTTTGGGTGTGGTTGCTCGTGATGGTTCCTAATGTGTGTGTATGGCTGTTTCTGTGGTGTTATATGCAAGTGAAAGGATCGTGGTTTGCTTGTTTATAATTTTGGTTCTCAATAACCTCCCTTGGCGTGGCTCTAATTTCTGCCCCCCTGACCCACTTCTCTGGCACCCACCGCGTCGAGTAATTTACATGCAGAGTGTTCAACATTCAATAACTCTGTTTTGATTCTTTCATCAACTGGTTTTATTATTAAAAAGTGCTGAAATGAAATTTTTGAGCAATCTATGGCGCGTGAGTCGAGTGCCCCCCTTAGCAGGTTAGAGAGGTAAGCAACGGTAATCCTCATAACCTGGACTGTCTGCCATGCACTTTTCAAATGTTAAGGTCCATGCTCTGCGGGTTATTACAAAGGCATCACTCGTTTCTCCACCTGGATCTTACCACTGGAATCAAACGCCTGGTGGCCGCACACTTGTCATACTTCGAACAAGGAAATTGAGGAGACTATTTGGCCCATGCCTTGCCCTTGTGCTTCTCAGCAGGTGTTTGCTTCAGAGTGTAAAAACTGTTGCATTTTTTGTGGGCTCAGGCGCTTTGTTTCTGTCATGTTTCTCCCCTCCAGCTCATCTCTTTGTCCTCCAAGAGATGTTGACACGCCATGATTTATGATCACTCGAGTTGCCTCACCACACCTCAATGCAAGAACCTTTGTAAAAACCTGATCTATTATTGATTTCCTCTCCCCCTGATTTGTTTGTTGATAACTTCCACTCCCATTAATCGTACACCTGATGTAAAGGAAGAAGACAAACATGTAAGGAGTGAGTCTCATGATAGTTTCCTGTTCTCTGGCTTTCAATGTGGAAATTATCTCATCAAGCTCCTGTCATCTTTTGGAGACGCCTCCCCAGTCTAATTAGCCTAGGCAAACGTAAAACTTTCATCCTTGCACTGTTTTGTGGCCACGCACGGTCCTCACTCTTGTTGTTCCCCTGGGGTTACTACCTGGTTTGTGGCGAGGGATGTTGAGGGTTGCCTGGAGGATTGATCCTCGAGTTGGTTCCGTGAAGAAATATTCATGTCTCTGAGTCTGATTGCTGCCTGAGGCAGTGTACAGATACGTACGTCGTCGGTATTCGAAGTACTCTCGTATACGCGTCGTGCATTCTTGTATTGATTCGACGTGCAGATATACCGTTCGGATTCTTTTATTATCCTCGTTCTTGTCGGCAACGCAAAATAATCAAACCATCACTTTTAATGCAATGCAAACAGGTACTAGTGTGCAGGAGGACAGAAGTCCAAAGTCTTCAGGTCCTTGTTGCTCAGCATGGCTCTATGGATGTAGCAGCTTCGACTTTGACCAGGAATATACGGATAGAAAGTTAATTCCTTTGAACCATGGTCTCGTGTGCGAAGCAAATCACTTAGCCAATCAATACTAGTCGGACTTTCTGTCCAAACGGATACGGTTGCTGAGAGAAACTCAAATGAGATTTTGTTAACTGCATTGTACTACATGTGAGCCGTACGCCCTGTGTATATAATGACCATTAGTGCGAGCTTGCGCATCTTTCCCTGACAGTTGTCGTGCTCACCAGTTCACTCAGCGAGGCCGTCTCCAGTGAGTGCACGAGGCAATGGGCCGACCACGTGCCTCGTGGATTGTCTAGGACATGGTTAGATCAGAGATCATCCTCAAGGAATTATAGGCTAGGCATCCTTAGGCCTGCCTGAGGGGTGAATGAGGCCCAAGAGTCGGGCCATTATCTGAGTGGTCAGGCTGCTGGAAAGCTGGACGTTCATCAGAAAGGCGCACTGCCACATGCGAGCAATAATTGCTGACATCATTCCAGCATATACTGAATGTGAAGTAATCTTGCATATATAATTATCTGAGGCTTCAAATTTCATTTTCTTTTCTCTTGATCCTGGCATGCACTAGGGACTCTCACTTTTTCCTTCTGATGTTATCAATTTGCTATGCTGGGTATTGTGAATGAAGCAAATTTCGACTTACATCGAGCACCGACTATGTGTATCATTTGTAAAAAGTTTGTCGATAACTGAACCAACTTGTTAGTCTCCTAGACACGATCAGCGGAATGAAAGAAAGGTGATTTGTGGGACTGTGGAAGATCAGAGGATTGTGAAGCTAAGATCCATGCGCACAGGACACAACCTCATAACCAGCTCTTGATATAAAAGGATAAACGATCAGGTTTTAGGCGGAACCAACGAGAACAAGTAAGCCATCTCTGAAAAAGTGCAATGCCCCCAGGTTGTGTTGATTGAGAACTAACCACCTCGAACGTGTCGGGCAGAGTAACCTGCCTCGGTTCGCATTAGGCGCACAGCTCCATCTGTGTAAGTACCACAAAGATGAGAAGAAGATCTCATCCTGACACTATTACAGATGGGACGACCTTTACCACAGGCTCGCCACTGGATTCACGACAGGCTCGATTTGCGGTGGACACTCCTAACTCAGCAGTGTTGTTAGGATAAGTGCAATCGACATTGACAACATGTAGTTGTGGATGAATTCGGTGTACAAGGATGCACAAACTATAGTTCTCTATAGGGAGATTGTTGACTAATGAGTTCGTATAAAAATCACAGTGGTGGATGACTCCTGAGGGATTCTGTGAATGAGAAAGTTGGTGTTTTGACAATGAGTGATCATTGACATGCGTATGTGACAAAGTGGGAGTGACTAATGAGTGGTAGTTTCACCAATAACGCATCTTGACAATTGTAGATAGTTGACAAATGTGGATAGTTGCAATGAGGGTCTTACCAATAAGACGAGTTGACAATTGGGAGATGATTACAATAGAGGATTGAGTATTGAGATAAATCTACAATTACTGAGTGTGACTTGGGGCCTAATTTGTGAGGAGCCATTGGTGACAATGAGGGTATGTTGACTAAATGGGAATGTTGACAATGCTATGTTGATCATGGCGTCTGTCACTATGAGCATCTTGACAATATAGGGAGATTGTGACATTCAGGAATTTCTCACAATAAGAACTCTTGGATCACAATCGAGGGAGTTGACAATGATGATTGGACAATGTAGAGATGTTGACAATAATATCTTGATTCAATGGAGAAAGTTGCACATTCAGTATGTTTGAAAATATTGTAAGAATATGTTGAGCAATGGAAGATGTGACGAATGTCAGATTGTTGACAATGATCATGTACAAGAGAATGTTGTTGACCAATATTTGGGTTATTGAATGTTGTCTATAAACTCCGATGACTGATTGGACCAACTGCGGATGTTGACTCTCTCGGGATTTGACAATAGGATGTTTTACAAGTGGATTGATTAGTTGACAAAATAAGTTGGATTGTTGCAATTTATGCAGGATGTTGACATTAGGATTGATCGGTGTGCATGAGGATGTTGACAATGAGTAGTGACATATGTTTGACAATGAGCAGAATTGGGTTGACAATGAGGATGTTGCAATGAGATGTGACATTGGATGTGACAATGAGAGCTGAATTGAGATGTTGACATGAGGATTGGGATGTTGACAGGATGTGACAAGGAGATGTTGACATTTAGATGTTGACAAATGAGGGATTGACAATGGAGATGTTGACAATGTGAGTGTTGCAATGAGGATGGATTAGACATTATGACAAGAGTGTTGACATTTGGGGAGTTCCAATGAGCATGTTGACTAAATGATTGATGAGTGTGTGCAGGGAACTTCTAGATGTATGAACATGCTGGGGATGTGACAATGGATTATGTTGACAAGGATTGCCATCAGGATGTTGACAATGGATAGTATGTTGACAATTGGGAGATTGTTGACTACTGAGTTTGACAATGAGGATTTGACATATCGAGATGTTGACAATGAGAATTTGTACAATGGATTTGACAATGAAGAGTGAATTGGTTTGCCCAATATGACGATTGTTGACAATGAGAGATTGTACACTCTAGGATTTTTGACATGGATGATGACAATGGGATGATTGACAATGGAGGAGTTGACCAATGAAGATGTTGACAATGGAGAAGTTGACAATGAGGAGTTGACAAATCAGTTTCACCAATGGAGGATGTTCAGAATACGATCTTGACCAATGGAGATGCTGACAGGTGGGGATGTTGACAATGGAAGATGTGCACAATGTGAAGCAATGAATTGACAATGAGGATTTTGAATTTGATGTTGACATAGGGTTGCAATGTCTCGATGCTGGATATTAATGATAGTTGCAAGGATGGAATTGTTGACAATGTAAGATGTTGACATCTGAGGATGTTTGATCGAGTGATGATGTGACAATGGAGATGTTTGACAATGAGGAGATGACAATGGAGGCTGTTGACAATGGATGTTAAGCAATGGGATGTGACAATGGGATGTTACAATGAGGATGATAGCTTGACATACTGAGAAGATGTTAACATTCGACGATGATTGTCAATGAGGATTTGACATAATGCTGAGATGTCGTTTGACAATGAGGATTTTGCAATGAGGATGTTGTCAATGAAGATGTTGACAATGAGATGTTAGAAAGTGGAGATGTTACATTTGAATGTTGACCATAGATTTGACAAAATGATGGTAAATCACCAATTGAATGATGACAGAGATGAAAAATGAGGATGGTTACAATGAGGACTGTTGACATTGGGTTGTTGGACAATGAGATGTTGAAAATAGCAAATGACGACAATCGTGAGTGAGTGTTGAACAATGAGGATGTTGACATATGTAAGGACCATCTCTAGACAATGGAGATGTTGGACCATTTCGAGATGTATGTACATTTGTAGGCATTTATGTCATCAATAGATCTGACGAATGGAGGATGTTGACAATGATGTCCAATGAAGATGTTGACAATGATGTTGACATATGTATGATTGTTGTGCCAATAATGGCAGTGTTGACAATGAAGATGTTGACAGATGAGGATGTGACAATGAGATGTTGACAATTGGGATGTACAATGGAGGATGTTGACAATGGAAAGTATGTTGACAATGATGGATGTTGACAATGTGGATGTATACGCAATGAGGATGCTTGACAATAGGATGTTGGCAATGGGGATGTTGAAAATAGATTATTGACATCGAGTTTAAAAACAATAGTGGTGATATTGTGGATGTTTTGTTGGAGTCATTGGTTGACAAGAGCATTAAAAGCAACGATGACATTGTGGATCTTTCTGGTGAAGAAGAAATTGGTTGACAATGGGATGTTCAGCAAGAGGTTAAAAACAATGGTGATCACATTGTGGATGATTTTGCAAAGGAGCCATTGGTGTCAATGAGTTAAAAACAATGATGACCTTGTGGAAGATTGCATATGGAGACAATGCTTGGTTAACAACTGGGATGTTGAAATTGAGGATAAAAACAAGGTGATGAAGATTGTTGCTCATTCTGTGAAGAAGCAGTTGATTGTGAGGAGAGCCAACCAGAGCTGTGATGAATATTGACTGCAAATGACAACCACGACGCTCTAGGAACCACAGTTCACTGAAAGATCCAAGCCGAGGCAGAGGTCTCATGGAATCACCAGCAGCAGCCACACATCAACCAACCTCAACTTCAAAGCCAAACAAAAGCAAGTTTGACTCTTCTGGCTTTGGTCATATTCTTGAAATTTATGACTTCTCTCCAGAAATGACAACTGGGATTTCAAGGAAGCCTTTTCCTCATTCCACAAGAGTGATTTAATATCAGATGGTCGACGGTTGGCATGTACTGGCGATATTTCGAGTGCAAATGCAGCGAATGAAGCTCAGCACTGCCACAAGCTAAGTTGCGAATACGCCCGCTGTCCCGGGGCAGCAAACAATCCCGACATGAATTCCAGGTCATAAACAGTTCCTGCGACCTGTCAAGCCTCGGTTCCCACGTTTCAGCATATGATGCAACATGTTGATTTGGGCACTGGGCTTGCCCGGGACAGAGTAAGCAGGCACCAGTACGAAGCAGATGGGCAAGCGAAAAGAATGAGAGAGAAAAGTTTATTTAAGGATTGCCAGGGGGGGGATCGCTTCCGGTACGCTGTTCGAGAGCGGACTCAGTTGTGGAGATTACGAAGGCCTGTTGTATATGCAACGTGTGTAAAACTGGCGTAGTGTTTGAAATTATGAAATTGGGGTACTGATCTAAGTTACAATATACTCTTTATGAAAATTTGAAAAAACAATTCGATCTTAAGCTTTCGGGATCTGGGTTGATATGTACGATCCTGCAGGGTTGGGTGCTTTGGGACCGTGGGTTTTAATGTGAGCGGCTTGGTTGATGTCTTCGCACGGTGAGCTGCTGTTTCACAATAAATTTGCCAACTCGTTTGACAAATCCTTTTCACATTTTCTCAAGTGGTTCGTGTTTCTTCATCGTACGATTGCATATCTCATCAATATCATAGCCTGGTGTTTGTCTTACGTTAAGGTTGCTGATTAATGATGTTCATGGGGTCGTTTGGAGCGGCCTTGTCCTGTCTGCATTAAAGCAACACCAGGACTATGGAGTGTGGTTTTTGAAAAGTTGTGAAAAAAATAAACACAAGGAGCAACCCCAGACCCTTTTTTACGTAAAGAGGGGATATTGTAGGGATTAGTTTCTTTTTACATATTGAGCATCAATATATCATATTCTCTCGTCAGTTTAATTTCGATTAATGTTAAAATTGAAATCATTCGTCAAGTGTGGTCAGCATTTTTTATCACATTCAGGTCCGTATCATCACAACTCGTCATTTGCGTATTCGTCCCACAGACCTCGATTATGTAATTTTGGTTATCTCACAAAACAATACGCTTTTAGTACTATTTATTCTCGCTTTAGTATCACACACAAATAAAACTGTTTCTTCATAGAAAATCATCATGATGTGAACTAAATATATCTATAGAAAGCACGTAAAAAATTTG
>CM068966.1:83173807-83188232 GCA_035128595.1 Eptatretus atami
AGAAGATTGAGATTTTTAACTGTATTGTCTGTGAGCGTCAGCTGGGTTGTATGGAATGCGGCTCGTTTTCCTGACATTATCCTGTCACCAGATTCACTCAGGAGGAGCCTCGTGAGTTGCAGAGGCCAAGGGGCCGACCACGTGCTCGTGGTTGCAGCAGGTTGATCAGCATTCAATGATCATTTTGGGCTGGTCTGGCATCTGCCTGGGGATGCAGATGAGCGCCCTGGGTTGGGGGAAAGGGACGCAGCGATGCACTGCACCGAGCATGCTCACATACATTCATTACATGACCTGAGTTGTGAAGTACACAGAATTAGTTGTACTTCATCATTTTCCTTCTTCATGAAACTGGGACTCACTTTTCCTTGATGTTTCAATTTGTGCTGATATTGTGAATGAGCAATTTCACTACATGGTCACAGAGTTCATTTGTAAAAGTGATGAACTGAACAACCTTGTATGTCTTCAGAAACGACAAGGATGAAAAGGTGATTGGGAGGATGTGGAAAATCAAGAGGATTGTGGAAGCTGTCCCAGGAACAACATACGACGTTTGAAAAAAAGGAATAAACGATCAGGTTTTGGCGAACAAAAAAACCTCGATTGAAAAGTGCACCTGCCCCAGGTTGTGTTGATTGACACCTGAAACATGTGTGGAGTACCTGCCTCTTCATGCACATCAGCTCCCTTGTAAGAACACAGTGGAAAAGAAGTTACCTGGACCCGAAAGATGAATTTTACCAATGTCCACTGGGATTCGGAAGGTTCGTTTGTGGACATTAACGCATTGAGGATGTGAACAATGACATTAAAACAATGATGAAGTTGTGGAGATTTTGGGTGAAGGAGCCATTAGTTCACCAATGGGGATGGTGACAATGAGGTTAAAAACAATGGTGATGACATCCTGGTGATTCTGTGAAGAGAGTTGTTTGACAATGAGATGTTGACAATGGGATGTTACGAATGGAATTTGACATGAGGATGTTCACAATAAGATGTTGACAATGGGATGTGGACAATGAGGATGTTCAAAAGCATCTTGACAATGGAAATTTGACAATGTGGATGTTGGCAATGAGGATGTTACCAATGAGGATGTTGACATTGGGGATGTTGACAATGAGGATTTGACATTGAGGTTAAAAACAATGGTGGTGCATTGTGGATAATTTTGTGAAGGAGCCAATGGTTGACAATGAGGATGTTGACAATGGGAATGTTGACAATGGAGATGTTGCACATGGGTGTTACAATAAGCATTTGTGACATGGGGATGTTGACAATGAGGATGTTCAAACAAGCATATTGACAATGGGGATGTGACAATTTGGGGATGTTGACAATGGGATGTTGACAATAGGATGTTGACAATGGAGAAGTGACATTCAGGATGTAACAATGAGATGTTGACAATGGAGATGTTGACAATGGGATGTTGACAATGATGATGTTGACAAAGAGATGTTGACAATGGGGATGTTGACAATGAGGATGTTGACAATGAGGATGTTGACTTGGGATGTTGGACAATGAGGATTTTGACAATGGAATTTTGAAATGACGATGTTGACAATGAGGATGTTGACATGAGGATTTGACAATGGAGATGTTGAACATGAGGATGTTCAATGAGGTTGTTGACAATGGAGATGTTGACAATGTGGATGTTGACAATGAGGATGTTCCAATAAGCATCTTGACAATGGGGATGTTAGAGTGGGGAATGTTGACAATGAGTGTTGACAATGAGGATGTTGGAATGAGGATGTTGACAATGAAGATGTGACATTCGGGATGTTGACAATGAGGATGTTCACAATAAGTAACTTGACACATGGGGGATGTTGACACAAATGGAGATGTTGCCAATGGTGGATGTATGTGCAATGAGGATGTGACAATGAAGATGTTGACAATGAGGACGTTGACAAAGGAGATGTTGACATTCGGGATGTTGACAATGAGGATGCTGACAATGGAGATGTTGACAATGTGGATGTTGACAATGAGATGTTGACATGTGATGTTACCAATGAGGATGTTGACAATGTGGATGTTGGCAATGAGGATGTTGAAAATGAGGATGTTGACATCGAGGTGAAACAATGATGGTATTTGGTGGATGTTTTTGTGAAGGAGTCATTGTTTTGACAATGAGCAAAAAAGCGGATGACATTGTGGATCTTCTGTGGAGGAGAAATTGGTTGACAATGGGGATTTTCACAAAGAGGTTAAAACAATGGTGATCACATTGTGGATGATTTTGCAAAGGAGTCATTGGTTGTCAATGAGGTTAAAAACAATGATGACTTTGTGGAAGATTGCATGATGGAGACATTGGTTAACAATGGGATGTTGATAATGAGATAAAAAGGATGTGAAGTTGTTGCTCATTCTGTGAAGAAGCAGTTGATTGTGGAGGAGAGCAACCAGAGCTGTGATGAAATGCTTGGCAATGCAAGACCACCTGGAGCCTCTGGAACCACAGTTCATGAAAGATCAAAGCGAGGCGGAGGTCTCATGGAATGCACCAGCAGCAGCACACGTCAACCACCTCACGTTCAAGCCAAACAAGGCAGAGTTTGACTCTTCTGGCTTTGGTCATATTCTTGAATTTATGACTTCTCTCCAGAAATGACAACTGGGGATTTCAAGGAAGCCTTTTCCTCATTCCACAAGAGTGGATTTAATATCAGATGGGTGACGTTGGCATGTACTGGCGATATTTTCGAGTGCAAATGCAGCGAATGAAGCTCTGCACTGCCACAAGATAGTTGCGAATACGCCCGCTGTCCCGGGGCAGCAAACAATCCCGACATGAATTCCAGGTTCATAAACACTTCCTGCGACCAGTCAAGCCTCGGTTCCACGTTTCACATATGATGCACATCGTTTGATATTGGGGGCACTGGGCTTGCCACGGGCACAGAATAAGCAGGCAGCAGTACGAAGCAGATGTGCAAGCGAAAAAGAATGAGAGAGAAAAGTTTAGGATTGCCAGGTAGCTCGAGCCTCATTGTGAGATCGAGCTGTTGTAAGTTGAAGTGTGTAAACTGGTAGTTGTTTGAATATGAAACTTCTGGGACAAGTCAATTTTAGACTTTTTATGAAAAAGTTTTTGAAAAAAAACATTTATAAGGTTTCGGGATATGACGATGTGAGGGTTAGGGTTGTGTTTGGGAGCTGGGTTTTCATGTGAGGGCTTTGTTGGGTTTGCGGTGTGGCTCTGTTTCACAATAAATTTGCCAACTCTTTGACAAATCCTTCAACATTTCTCAATTGGTTTCGTGTTTTTCATTCATCGTCATGCTATATGATATCAATATCATAGCCTGATGTTGGTTTTACAGTTAAGTGGCTGGATTAAGATCTCGGGGTCTGATTTGGAGCCTGTGTCCTGTCCTGCCATTAAACAACACCAGATGGGTGGGTTTATGAAAAGTTTGTGAAAAAAAACAAAAAGACAACCCCAACCCTTTTACTGTTAAGAGGATATTTTTAGGATTAGTTTCCTTTTTACATTTGAGACAATAATTTTCATTGATTCTTCAGTCTTTAATTTATTAATGTTAAAATTTGAAATCTTCTACAGTGTGTCAGCATTTTTACCTTCAGTCTGTATCTTCAAATCCTCATTTGTAATTCGTTCCACAGACCAGATTGTAAAGTTTCTCAAAAACCTTTAGTTTATCATCTATTTATATCACAAAAAAAACGTTTTCATAAAAGTCATTGTGTGAACAAAAGTTTCTATAAAAACAATGAAAATTTTCTATCATTTTAAGAAACCAGGGTAAACAGTTTACCTTTTGTATCCACTGATAGGCTGGATCTGGATCCGGACCGGAACCAAAATGGAATTGGCTCATTCTCGTACCTAAACACCTCATCCACCACGTTTTGTAAAAACTCATCCACAACTTTTTGAGATATCATGCATTATACATTTTTGGCCCCATCTCTCAATGATGAAGATCACTTACAAAACGAGATGATATTCATAGAATACACAGTCTTTCGACTGTCTAAGTCCACACACAGTGTTTACAAGGGGCTCGGTGCGAGACAACTCTTGTGGCGGTAAATTTATATTTGCATCGATTGACACTTCTGAGGTCAATGTGTTCAAATTATATTTTGAAAAGTCTCCTGCAGAATACATTCATAAACCTCAACGAAGTATCTTTTACTCTTGTTCCCAAGTGTTTTTCATAACTGATAAAGACCCCGGGAGATCATGAAAACGCCAAATTGTACTGATTCTTCTGCTTTTCCATTTTTCACCAGCCGGCACAATGAAGCTGAAGCGATTACAATGATTCTAATTTATAACGCGAGGAAGTACATTGTCTCTGGCCATTAGGCTCTGTTTCATTCACCATGTAAGTTCTGAGCGGCGTGCGTCATCCAAGTTAAATGCGACAAATAATGTAACATGTAACATGTGATCATGTAACATGTTACATGTAACATACATATCAAATGATCATGTAACATGTGGTAAAGTTTCAATTTCCTCCATTGACGGTTTTTGATGTCCGCTCTTAACATAGAACTGCCACTTTATAACGGCGAGCAGTGAGACCAGGTACCAAGATGTCACAATTGATTCCACACCACTTTGATCGGACACATGACCATTACGACCTCTTTATTCAATTTAATTCAGAATGGGACTGAAAAATAAATTCAAATCAAATGAAAGACCAAAACAAAAAGTTACTGCATTGGAGTCATCAGAAGGAACCCGGACAAGCAATAAGCTTGGATAGGATTCGGGTTCAACCTTGATCGGACACGACGCCGACCCAGCGCCCAGATCCAGTCCACTGGATCTGTACAACTGGCATGGTGGCCAGACAATCTGCCTGGAAGAATACGGGGCACGGTGCTCAATGAGGTTACCGGGAAGGCGGCATCAGCATGCAATGACCCAGAGGTTAACCACGCATGGTTGGCCAACCCAGGTCAGGAGTCTGACATTGCCGGTAGAAAGTCTGTCGCCGATGCTAACAACTCCTCTGAGAGGGCCATGCCACAAGCAGTGAGTCACAAGCACCATGGAGAAAATATGAGGGAGGGGAGTAGGACCGTTCATTGGATACCCCTTATTATGGATGGGACACAGGTTTAAACTGCCATCCTCCACCAACAAACCATTCCAGGCACAGCTAAATGAGCCTTGTTCAAAAAAAAAAATAAGCCACATTCAAAAATTTAAGAATTCTGGCTACAGCCCATGCTCCGATCAGGTTTAAATTTCAAACATGTTTTCCAATCAGACAGATCATAATTTTGAAGTTTCACCTCAATTGATGCAGTGGTTCAATTGAGAATTAAATTTTTTTTCCCTAGAATCCAATATGGCTGCCAAACCATGTAACCTATCAATGTTCGTGAACACCCTGGTATCTCCAAGGCTTGGGAAGATGTGTGTGAAATTTCGTCTCAATCTATCCTGACGTTCTGAGAAGAAGCTTTTTAAAGGTTTTACAGTCAATCCAATATGGCTGCAAACCATGTGATGTATGATGTCATAGGTGGGGAACTTTTATTCCCCATCGATAGGCAGTTATACCTGTAAAGTTTCGCCTCAATCTGTTCAGTCATTTCAGAGTAGGTTTGTGAAGGTTTTTTTTCTCAAAAAAAAAACCTGCCAAACCACGTGACCGATGGCATCATTAATTTTTTCTGTTGACCAATTTATTCCTTGATAACATCCAAAATTTTCATACTCATTGCATATAGCATTTTATGTTTTCAATTGTGATGTCTTAGCAAAGGCACCGATGACATCATTAAAAAAATAATCACTTATTCTCCATTGGGAGTACTGACAGTGCCAATTTTCAATTTTCCATTGAGCAGTTTCGGAGATACAGCGGTCCATTTCTCTTTTTTTTCCATTGCTGTTGGACTACTTGACTTATGACGTCATAATTATTAAAATTTCCACATGAGAAGTCGACACCAGTGAAAATTATTTATCAATCCAAAAGCGGTTGAGAGAAAAGGGAATAACAAATGCAGACAGTACATATGTACGTTCTTCATTGTTCTACATCGCAATATGTGACTGATCGCTTAACCAGCTTTTCGCTTCGGAGCGCAGGCTAATAAAAAAAAAACAAATCTTATCCAGATTCAGATTCGGATCTTTACCAAAAGTGAATCATCAATATTGACATAAACAGAGATATTTGAACGACATGACATTAAAACAGCCTAAAGAAAACACAAAGCTTTCGTTGTGCTTTCTTCAAGTGAAATTCGCACAAAGTGAATGAGGTAAGGAAGAAGAACAGTCTAATCGACACCGATCAACAAAGTAAATTCCGATTGGACGTTCTCTACTGATATGTCACCACCTCTCACCAGTCTGGCTGGGAGGGCCTGTCAGTGTTCAGCTGTCCAAATGGAGGTTGCGAGTCTGAGGCAGGGCCCTGAGGCGGTTGCAGAATCCTCTTCATCAACATCTGTGATCGAGAGATGAGTTTGTGTTCCTCTTCTACTTTGCACAAATAAGCAAGGAGTGGACAACCATTTTTTGCACAAATTTGTAGAAAGTCCACACCCCCTTTTCAAAATTTTCACCTTTTGTTGCCTTATAACCTGGAATTAAATTGCATTAAATCAGACTTTTTCCACCTTTATTTATACATTGCACCAACAACATCCAAGTGAAAAACAAAATTTCACAATTTCAGAAATTAATCAAAAATACAAAACAAAGAATATCTTGATTGGATAAGTGTCTCCCTCTTGAGTTTATACCTGATGGAAGCACCGTTGACAACAATTACAACTGTGACTCTGTTGAGATTGGTCTCTACCAACTTTGTACACCTTGATGGGCAATATTTCCCAATTCTTCTGCACAAAACTGTTCAAGGTCAGTCACGTTGCACGAGGAGCCCTTATGATCAGCAATCTTCAAGTCATGCCACAGATTTTCGATTGGGTTGAGGTCAGGGCTCTGACTGGGCCGCCACTCAAGGACATTTACATTTTTGTTCCTAAGCCACTCAAGTGTAGCTTCCGCTGTGTGCTTCTGGTCATTGCCCGCTCGCTCCCTCTCTCTCTTTCGATGCAGCCTTCTGGCTGCTGGTTGCATCATTGGTTATGGACGCAGCGATGCGGCTGATGCAGTGTCCCGATTACCAGTACACCGGGACTCATTTTGCCGACCTCGGAAGAATGACAGGCTGTGACAAACCCACATGGGATTACTTCACCTGCCAACGTGGTTCAAACTCCAGACGCTGGGATCCCAAGTCAGCCACTCCAACCGCTAAGCCAACACCAGGCTTGTTGTCATGCTGAAAGGTGAACATCGGTCCCAATTTCAGCTTCCTGCAGAGAGCAGCAGGTTTTCCTCTAGGATTTTTCTGTATTTTGCTCCATCCATTTTCCCTTCTATTCAGGCTGCTCGGTTTCCTGGCTTTGGAGTTATGGAGGAGACACACACACATACACACACACACACACACACACACACACACACACAGAAACACACACACACACACAGGTCAGGTCAGGTATGGGAGCATGTGCCAGAACAGCGCGTCGCTGTGTCCACTTTCCGCCGGTACTCCAGGGGCCTCCGTGTGGCCTTCCCCCAGGCAGACGCCAGGCCCATCCCCATCTCCTTGAGATGCTGGTCAACCTGCTGCAACCACGAGGCACGTGGTCGGCCCATTGGCCTCCTCCACTCACGAGACTCCCTCGCTGAGAGAATCTGGTGAGTAGGATCAGCGTCAGGAAAACGAGCCTCATGTCCATACAGCCGCAGCAGACGCTCACGGACATACAGGTAACAAATCTCATCCGAGTCTGTCTCAGCAACCGCTCGTTGGACACAAAACTGACCAGTGATAACCAAGGATTCTCCGAAGAGACCTGGTACCAAAGGAATTAAGTCTCCGTCTCAGATCCTTGGTCAGAGTCCAAGTCTCACATCCATAGAACAAGACTGGAAGCACCAAGGACTGAAGACTCGGACTTTCGTCCTCCCGCACAGGTAACGGCAGCGCACACACCACATGATCCAGTGAATCCATGACTCCCCAGGCCCGACCAGACGTCTATTGACCTCTGACTCAGAGCCAGCAGAGACATGAATATCACTGCCAAAGGTAAGTGAATCTCTCGACGACCTCAACATCCTCACCACAAACGGACACAGACAGGACAGCAGCATCCAAGATGTCATTGAAAGCCTGGATCTTAGTTTTGACCCAAGAAACCCATAATCCCAGCGGCTCGACTCCTCATTCAGCACCTCGAGGGCCCCCAAAAGGATACCTAAGTCTCGCAAAGATGACTGCATCATCTGCGAAATCAAGGTCCGAGATCTTGACATTCCCAAACGATGCACCGCAGCTTGATCTCTCCGACATCCTCCCTAAAATCCAGTCCATACAAGTGCTGAAAAGTGAGGGCCAGTACACACCCTGACGAACTCCAGTAACAACTGAAATAAGTCAGAGATGGTACCACCACACTTCACAGGCACTCTCAGAACCAGAGTAGAGTTCAGACATCAGATCGATCAGTTTTGGTGGCACCCCACGAAGACCAAGAATCCTCCAGAGGGCATCCCGATTCACTGAATAGAACGCTTACAGAGATCAACATAGGCTGCACGCAGCCCTGCCGAAACTCTCTCTGCGTTCGGCGAGGACACGAAGAGCAGGGATACGGTCAATCGTTGACTCTTTGGTGTAAAGCCTGACTGCTCTGGACGCTGGTGCTCAAGCAGATGGTGGCGAACCCTATCAAGAATTATCGAGCAAAGACCTTGCCCGGCACTGAGAGCAGCCTCACCCCTCGTAGTTGTTGTAGTCTTGGCGATCACCCTTCCCTTTCCAGAGAGGAACAACAAGGTGTCTCTTCCAATCAGTTGGATTATTCCTGTGTTCCAGGCAGAGCACAAAACTGCATGCAACAACATGAGTGCAGCATTTCCACCAGCCTTGAGAAGTTCAGCATGGATGCCACAGATCCCTGTAGCTTTACCCCGTTTCAATCGGTTCACCACAGCCCGTGTTTTCCACAAGCGAAGGTGGACCACAGTTGATTGGAGGTCAGCAACAGGATTGTAACACCCTTGACGTCCAACTCGACAGCTGGTGGATCAGCCTGGTACAACCGCTCAAAGTAACCGGCCCAGCGGGCTTCACTTCAGACTCCTCTGTCAAGAGCCTACCACTCTCTGCTCTAACTGCAGTGCTCCGAGGATGGGCTTGGATGAACGCAATGCGCGAATTCCCCTGTAAGCAGGAAGAAAATCACCTGTCCACAGGTGATGCTCTACCCCTCACAGATTCCTCGCACATAGGCCTCCTTGTCCACCTTAGTGCACGTACAGTTTTACGCACAGCTCCCGAACAGCTCAGCTCTGCCATTCAGCCTGGCCCTGCAACTCTGATCAATGGTATCCAGTGTCCCTTGAGAGACAAAATTCTTCTTTGCCCTGCGGTGAGTTCCAAGACATCCACCGGCAACATCAAGGACGGTGGTCTTGAAGGTACTCCACAACTCTTCAGGACCCCCAAAGCACCAGACACCCCAAAGTCCACTCAGCCTGTTCGCAAACTCCTCAGACTACTCTCATTCTTGAGCTTGCCAACATCCAGCCAGATGGGATGGTACCATTCTCCAGGATTTAAGGTGCAGCTTTAGAGTTGCTACAACAAGCCGGTGGTCGTATTGAGGAACTGAGCACTCCGGTAGACCCTGCAGTTCTGGATCATCCTAGCAACCGTCAAAGAGGACATGGTCAATCTCCTTTGCCACACCGCCAGCATTGGAATACAAGTCCAGCGATGAGCTTGTGGGCGCTGAAACCATGAACCAGCCACCCTAAGTCCATGACTTCTTGCAAAGTCAAGGAACTTTGCTATTCTGGTTCATAGTTCCTGACCCATGGGGACCAACACATGTCTCATAACCATCCCTATCAGTTCCAGTCGATGCATTGAAATCCCCCAAGACTAGAAGTGTATCTCATCTGGGCACTGATCAACCACAGACTCGAGCGTGACATAGAATGTCCTTCACAGGTGAGGTCACTCGGCTCAGTCGGAGCATTACTGAGATCAGGGAAATGACACCTAAGGAGTGACGATCCTAGTCTCATAATACGCTCATGACCGGTGTTACCTCAATTATCATTGGGTCAGCTATGACACACTACAGCAATCCTTGGAGTATGGTAACCATCAGAGCGACCAGACCAATAGTAGGTGTAACCACCCACCATTACTCGCCGCAATCCGGTCTCCGAACCTCAGAGAGTGCTGCAATACCGATGTCAAACGCTTGAGCTCAGATGATAACAGAGACAGTGATCATCCTCTCTTAGGGATAGACATTCCAGGCACCCACCCGAAGGGACCACCTCAGGTTAACCCAAGGAGACCGTCGTCTGGTGGACGACACCTCAGCACCCACACCGACACACTCCCACAATCTGACCCAGGGATGTTACCCCATGGTTTCCCTCCTTTCATCAAATATTGGGGGTCCCGAAGGTTTTGCCCCAATCCCGTCATCCGGTGAGCTGCCCTGCGAAGGGAAGCTGCACAGGAGGTATTCCCAGAGTGGGTTTTCAGATTTTTTTGCGTTTTTGTGTTTTGCGGAATGAAGGCTTTTACGGTGGCTGGAGTGCAAATCCTGCCACCAACCCCTAATAAAAAGTAACCCAACTGCAGGAGGACGTCCGCAGACACAGTTGGGCACTAGATATGGATGGCCATTGGCTCACAAGGAGCTCCTCCGCCCTTGACAGGTTTTGTTTTTTATCCTGCTGGGTGTCCATATCCAAACACCCTCCTCACCAGAAAACTGGTGGGGGAGACGGCTTAGTCGCCGACAACCCACCATGGAACAGGTTAGTACAGGTTTACATGGTACCTGTAGCAGGTCACAGATCTAACCTGACCTGCAAAAAGCACACACACATTTCTAAGTATAGATTATGTTAATGATATGCAAATGATATCTCAATATTTGTCCATGCTGGTTTTCCTTGTTCTTTACTTTCTAAAATCTTTACTGATTTTGTAACTTTATCTTTCCATTGCTACTTTTATTTTCACCTTTACTTCTTTCTTTCTACCATTGCCAGTTAAGCTATTTGTAGTTTTGGCACTCTGACATTTTTGGCGTTATTCAGCTTTAAGGTCTTTTGTCCAGAAGCTTTGTATTCATTCTTTTTATGTCTTAACGAGTGTAAAGCCCATCAAAAATTGACGGGGTCAACAGCATCCCTCCCCTCCCCCATCACCATGTACGTAACCCAAGTGAAATGTAACCCAGTGACACCTGCCGCATGGCCGGGTTGTCAGCGACTAAACTGACACCACTCACTGACTTTTCTGTGACTGACACCCTGCCTGGACTAAAAGCAACACCTGACAGAGAGCGTATGAGCTCTCTTCAGGAGCTAACGGACATCCACTATGGAGATAATGTCTTGTAAAAAAAACACCCAATGGGAGCATGCTTCAAAAAACACCCAGAGTCGTCGATTTATTTTTATAATCCGAGCCACCTGGCCATAATCGATGAGGTAAGAGCTAATTGGTTATTCCCTCCATTAACAGGTGACAGTTGTGAGTGGGTCTTTGCTTTTCATATATGTATCGATTTTGGTGAAGATCCGGATACGATAATTTTTTAATTTTACTAAGTAATTCTTCGCCATTGAGAGATGGGGCCAAAAACGATATAATATAACATATATGTATATGTATATGTATATATGTATATATATATATACATACATACATCCATATATAAAGAAAGACCCACCCACATCTTTCAATTGTGAATAACCAACCAACTCTCACATAATCAATTAAACCCAGGTGGCTCGGATTATATAAATAAATGGACTCCTCCTATGCTCTTCCAGCTGAAGAAGTTGCATAAAGCAACCAAGAAAGGCTACCATGGTAACCCTTTGCTGTTTCAAACCATTCCCAGAGTTCCTCCACAGCTGTAAAAACGTTCACAAATAGTACACACATGAGAATCCCAATGCTACAGCTGTCGGACCAGTTTCATCACTTATTGGCGAATTATCAGGAATATACCAATCAACAAATAATAAATATATATATTACTATACTATATAGTATATAGTATATATATAATGTTATACCAGTATATTCAACCAAAGAAGCACACTGACTCTATGCCACAACAGTGATGTCATGTTTATAAATATGCCAACATATCACCTCCAAACTAGGAGGCATCCGTATGGCACTCAAGCCTTTGCAGACTGAGATTTAAAGCGTATGGTCATGAATAAGATGAAAGCAGAGATGTCGATATCGCTTTTTCATCAGGACAACATCCTGCTGATCGTTATTCGTGACCATATTGGGCTCATTAATAAACTGAATCAACCCCCCTAACCTTCGGTTAGTAGGCTCCATTCAATGTATCGGCCAAGTAGGGGGTCGTTCAATGTATAATAATATATTGTAATATTAAATATTAAATAAAAAAAAAAATAAAAAAAAAATACTATATATATATATATATATATAATATATATATATATGTTTCAGGTCACACTATCAGGCGACTGGTAAACATAATCCAGTACTACCTGTTCATGTCTGTTGTCAGCGACTAAACCGGCTGCTCCACCTGGGGTCGCCTGAGTGAGGAGGGTGTGTGACACATCCAGCAAGGACTAAAAACAAGACTTTTCAAAGAGGGAGGGCTCATCACGAGCCAATGTACATCACCTGCAACAGAACTCCCCCCCCACCCCCACGACAACCTCATCATCTTGCTTGCTTGTCACACGGCAAGGTGGCTGAAGTGTGTGCGGATAGAGGATGGCGCATATTCTGCATCACTTTAAAGAAATCCTCGCGCAGGTGACAGTCTTCGTCGACCCCTCGAAGGAATGATGATGATGATGATGATGATGATGATGATGATGATACATGTCTGCACAAAAATTGTTGTCTAATACTGTTGTTGAAATAATCTTGTGCAAATCCATGTGACAATTGCAAGCTTTAAGTAATGCTTCATGTTGGTGCCATGTGGAGATCCTTTTCCCGAATTGATGAGATATATATATATATATTGTACATCCATCTTTCCATATGTATCATTAATCCGGCTCATTCTAATTATATGCAATGGCTGTTCTTGGATTGTCATTTTTCTTATTCTTTTTCTTATTCTTGCATATGTCAGGTTGCTTGCTGGTTAGCTGTCATTTTGTTTGGGCACAACTGTGCTGCTGATGATGTGCCCCTACACCAGTACACTGGTACTCATTTCGCTGACTTTGGAAGGATGACAAGAGAGTTTGGACTTCAGATACTGATTGCCGTAGGCGGTATAATTACTGTCATGCAAATATTCCTTCATCTTGTTGGCAAGGTCGGTAAGGGTTAATTGTTCATCATCGTTGGCCTCGAAGTAGGCGCACATCCTGTAAAATGCTTGTTCTTGGTCAGTGTCCTTTGGTCGCCCAACTTTCTGTCGCTTACTGTCACTTGGCCCTACCTTGTGCTGCTGCGGAACATTCCGGCGAGTGCGAAAACTTACATCACATGAATGATGGTCCAAACAGTCTGCAGCATGCAACTCTCTGCTAAAGTATTTAATACATCCCTGGACAGTAGTGGCCCAGTCATCACTTCGTGTTTTACAGTGTGACAGTATCTTGTCCACAAAATTATATGTTCTAAAACAGCTACAGGCATCATAATCAACACTAATTTTGCTCGTTGCAACTTTGTTCCCACAGAATAAGCAGTCTGTTGAACTATCGTATGGTCCACTCAAGAGGCGTGCACTTCTCTTGATGGATGTGGTTTGATCTAACTGAGCTTTCTTATGTTTCTCAATGTTCCTTTTGTTTACGAAATTCATACAGCAACACCTGTGCACTCCAGTTCCAGCTGCTACAATGATGTCATCTCCTCTCTCGCCACTTGCCTTCTTTATGCCATCAGCTCCTTTCCTACAAATGTTGACTCTGTCTTCACTTCGTAACTCCTTCTGGCACAATGGGGAGTTGGGTGCTTGTTCCACACCTATTTTACGTTCTGAAACAAAAACGAGGAAGTTTTAGCATCAATGACGTCGTGACGTCACACGGAATGGTTTTGTTAGCATCAGGAATTATAACTTTACTGAAATAATGATACGTAGAGATAATTTTAACACTTAATCCTTTTGAGTGATGAATTAATTTTACGATGAAATTATTTTATTTTCTTTGCATTATTTTATTTATTTAGGATGTATTTAGCTCATGAAAGTCATATTATCCCCCAAAAATTAACCTCAAAGAGTTAAAGTGGTTGAAAACTGTTCAATTCACCAGATATGAGTAGCTATCAGACATGTTCTAACATTAGCTGCCACCTTTTTC
>CM068966.1:83206734-83227118 GCA_035128595.1 Eptatretus atami
GTCATCATCTTTTTGTTACAGACAGACACAATTTATCGGCAATCAAGGTTGAGGTCACAGAAGCACTAAAATAATTTTTTACTCAACGGTTTGGCACTGACAATGAGTGTTTGGAAACTTTGGCTCCTTTTCTCAAATTTCAAAACGATGCAAACGTAGAGGCAGTCCACAAACTTATGTGTCCAGATTTAGATCTTATGGCTTTGGGCATGGAGTACAACGATTTCACAGAGCGGGCAATCCTAACCTAACCTGTCTAAATAACCAGCAGTTTTATCAGTGGCCACTACGATACTTGCCAAGTTTATGCGAATTTACCAAGCGCATTCAGCAGTGTGAAGACCTTACAGCTCCGCAATCAACGAAAGGCAACCGGCTCAAGAAGTCATTAAGACAGAGAATTATATTTATACGTCCGTACAAATGCCTGCATGACTTGTGTAATCCAGGCCTGCTGTCTCACTGGCTCCACAAAAAGCACTCGACATAAGAGAATTAACCAAGCACAGAACAAATTACTTTAAAAGGTGGTCCCGAGCACAGAAAAAAATCGATGACAGTCTTGATGCAGAATCAGATACAGCTGAACCGCCATTGAAAAAAAGATGTTTTTAGATCATATGCTCGATACAACTTTGCAAATCTTGCGTTTATGAAAGTTTCACTGTTTTAGCCATCTTTTACCATGTACTGTTTGACACAAAATGTAAATCAAATACAATTCAGCATGTGTAAGACTAAAAATATTATCTAGTCATATAAACACAGTGTTTTAAGTTTTAACCATCTTAGTATTTGACAAAAATTTTGAAACAAAGTACTAATCAGCATACATTTATGTGTAAAATTAAAAATTACTTCTTGTCATATAAACAGTAAATAAAGGTACTTTTGCTTTTCAGTATTATGGTCATGCATTGACGTCTTGTTTCTTTATACGACATTGGAGTTTTTAGGTCATCTCTACCGAGATGACCTAATAAAGCCGGACCAAATGTCCGTCGGTCCGTCCTACGTCAACAATTTTTCTTTCCGATCTTGATGAAACTTAGTATGTGGGTAGAGGTCGATGAGTGTTGCACAAAGATATAACTTTTGGCCGGGTTCAAGGTCAGGGTCAAGGTCACGAGGTCACGTAAGTTATAAAAATCGCCATTTTCAAAACCTATCTAGTCTGCCATTCTACAAGCTATTCGGCAACTGTTTATTGATTATTATAGAAAAAATATTATCTTGTATCTAACCGGACAGATTTTTGAATTTCCTTCCCGTTTGGCCGCCACGTAACCTGGAAGATGGTCAAAACACCTCCCGGTACAAAGAAATTTTTTACTTCCGATCTTGATGAAATTTGGTATGTAGGTAGAGGTCGATGAGTGATACCCAACGACATATTTTTCCCGGATTCGAGGTCAGGGTCAAGGTCACGAGGTCACGAAAGTTGTGAAAGTCGCCATTTTCAAAACCTATCTAGTCTGTCATTTTAGGAGATATCTGGCAACGTTCATCGATTATGATGGTAAAAAACATTATAGAGATGACTGTCACCCACACGGGGGTAATTTTTATTATAAATTTGAGTACATGCACAAATTGATTTAGAACTGCACAAGTAGGGGTCTACTGCACGTTAAAATAAACCCTGCCTGACCCCACATTCCAATATGCCCTTTATAGTGGCCTTTTGTGTGTATGTGTAATGGATGAGCGTGAGGTGGGAAACAACCTCGCTATATTCCCCCTTCTTGAGTTTTTCCCTGATTGTGTTTTTGAACACTACACAAACACTAATTGGACTCGCTTAAAAAAGTGGATTGAATTCCAGACAGAATTAATACAAGGTGTTGTACGCTATCCTCATTATTTTTTTAAAGATTAAACCAAGACTGAAAATCTGATAGAATTGGTGTATTGTAAGCATTGGCTTGGACATATAGTATTTGATCCAAAGACCTGGTTACAAGGGGAATAGCCGTATCGGTTCTCCTAAAACACTGACTTGTGCTTGGCAACAAGGGCTAAAAAGGGGCACAGTTTAAAGGATCTTGCTGACAGTACCCACTACCCCAAAAGCCTTCCCACAGCATCCTCATCATTTATCTGTGCAGGAGGTGTGACAGAAGGCTAGCTTGAGTGTCAAAGCTGTTTCGTATCTTTGCCATTTTATTGGTGGAAAAGTCACTGAACCACAGACACAGCCAAGGAAACAAAACAGCGATGTGGCAGTGGAACCAACGATGGAGTCTTTGTTCAAACAAGCCGTTTTCTTTCATGTTTATTCACTTTTTACTGGATGCTTCGGTTGACCCAACCTTGCCTTCACTTTCATAAAATAGAATGAATCATCAAATAGAATGAAGCTGAATGGAGGTTATGTTTGTCTGTTTGTTTGTTTGTATATTTGTGAGCAGGATAACTCAAAACGTTATTGATGGATTCTAACGACACTTGGTGGACAGGTTGGGTTTGTGACAGTGATGAAAGGATTCTATTTTAGTGAAGATCCGGATCTAGATCCGGATACTAGAATTAAAAGTGACTTCACAATTGAGAAACAGGCCCAAAAACGATATATAGCACGAAACTTCAAAACGTTGTTGATGGGTTATAACAAAACTTGATGGACGAGTGGGTAAGTGACAAGAACAAGGCAATGTGATTTTGGTTCAGGTCTGGAGGCATATCTGTCCTGTCGGTGAGATACAAAGCGTAAACTGTTCAGCCTGGTGGAAGTACGTGCTTTGCTGCGTGTTGCTATTGTTAGCTTTTCTTTTGTTCTGATCTTAGAGTGAGACATATTGCAATGGTCATTTCCCCTTTGCCTGTTTATGTCTTTGCTTGTCCAAGTGACTGCTGGTCACATCTGGAATCATTAATACCTCCTGACTTGTAGAGTTGCTCATTCGACTTCATGTCTGCATGAGATGTTATTTGATTGCCGCTATCTTTTCGAGAGAAAGCAGAACTAACAAGAAAAAAAGAGCAATCAGAGATTGTATACCCTCGCCAGGACTTGTTTCGTGTGGTGTTTGTGCAGTTTTGTGTGGTGTATTTTGTGTGGCATTTGTGTCCTAGTGTGTTACGTAATGAATAGGAGACATAATTAGAACTGCCACTTTGTTAACTGCTGGCAGTGATGACTTTGTACCAAGACAACCCGCTTTGATGCAACCCCACTTTTAATCGACATCTGACCCTGACCCATGACATTTTTCATTATTATTCAATTGAATTTAGAATGCGATTGAAATAAATTCAATTCAAATCAAATGTAAGACCAAATAGGTACAGTCATGCATTGCAGAAATCAGAAGGAACCCAAACAAGCAAAAAGAAAAGATGAAGTCATCAGGAGGAACCTGGATAGGATTTGCATTTCAGCTGCTACTCCTCTACCCTCAAACCCATCCAGGCTCAACCAAGTGAGCTTTATTCAAAAAAAAAAAAAAGTAAAAAATAAATTTAAAAAAGAACCCAGATCAAAAATTAAATAATTCTGGCTGCCAGACCATGTGTGTGATCAAGTTGAAATTCAAAACATGTATTCCACATCACTACGAGATCCCAATTGTGAAGTTTCACGTCAATTGATTAAGTGGTTCCAGAGAAAATATTGTTAAATATATATAAACCGCTAATCGGTCGGTCTGTGTGTTCGGGGAAGGGCTTCCCAGTTCAGTGAGGGGCATCCCCCATTCATTAAGGAGCTTCAAAATAAAAATTGCCGCCATTTTGTTTGCTTCCTCGAGACTCTTTTGAAAGGCTTGCACTTTCTTACACTCTCACGTTTTTATCTTAACCCTAATTTGATATCTTATTTCACTTTTTCATGGTCGCTAAGATGGTTTTAGACTCGGCTGCAAAAAATGGGAAGAAAATGTGACGAAAAATTTGCATTTTTAGAAAAAAAAAAGGATTTTAAGTGAAATTAAGGCCTATAATATAAAGTCCATTCAGACTCCCACATGGCTTTATCTTGACTCTAATTCGATATCTAATTTCATTTTTTGTAGTCGCTAAAATGGGTGAAGACTCAGTTGCAGCAAAAGGTGAAAAAACATCATATGAATATTGGTGTTTTTAAGACAAAAATGCATTATAATCGCCATTTTGAATGCATCTGATCAGATGTGTTGTGGGGACTGTGAGGGATGTGGAGGAGAAGAGTGAGGGGTAGGTTCCCTGCAAGTGGATCTATACTAATAAATGACTGTGTGTGTGTGTGTGTGTGTGTGTGTGTGTGTGTGTGTGTGTGTGTGTTTACATGCTCTACGTATATCATTTTTGGCCCTATCCCTCAATGGTGAAGAATCACGTTAAAAATTAAATAATTCTGGTATCCAGATTCGGATTCGGATATCCACCAAAACTGAATCAAATCGATCTTGTCACACAACCAACATGTCCACCAAGTTTCATCCGAATCCGTGCACAACTTTTTGAGATGTCGTGCTATATATTAGATTCGCCCCAATCTCTCAATGGTGAAGAATCACTTAAAAAATTATAGTAGTCGGATCCGGACCCGGATCTTCACCAAAATCGAATCAGTTCATCCTCGTCACACACCCAACCTGCCCACAAAATTTCATCCGGATCCGTAAAAACTTTTTTGAGATATCCTGCACACAGTCAGACAAACAAACAGACAGGGGTGAAAACATAACCTCCTTCACCTTCGGTGGCAGAGATAATGAACAGGTTTTGGTAAAAAAATAAAATGCATGAACTTTATCAACCCATTGATTTATAAGCTTTGCAATGAGCTTCAGTAGAAGCCTTTCAATGAGGAATGAAAGGAAATAAATGAACACTGTATGTGAAAAGGATTATCTGATTTTTTTTGTTTATTGGGTCGTCGATCTAGTCGAAAATTTTTTTTTTTTGAGATTTGTTCTACCCTTATTATTGGTTCACGAAAAAATATTTTCACGAAAAATATAATTGGTTCACAAAAAAATATTTTCACGAAAAATATAAGTGACCACTATATTCGTTATTGTTGTGTGTCTGTCTGTCTGTCTGTCTGTCTGTCTGTCTGTCTGTCCCGAGCATAGCTCCGTGGGTTTTGATCCGATCCTGATGAAATTTTGGTGGGAGGTTTATATCATGATCTAGTTGTGTTTTCCTGAAAATGGGCGTGGTCCGCCCATTGTGGGCGGAGCCACGCCCAAAAAACATGTGTCTTTAGGGGGTAGCCGATTTCAATTTGCATCTTCTCCTAGGGGTATTGCCGAATCTGACAGGGGTTTCGGTATTTGGTTAGCACAATGGCACCTGCATAGCCGCACGGAGCTCGATTTTTCATTTTCCTCCCAAGGTCAAGGTCGCAAGGTCAAGAACTTAGAAAATTGCGATTTTGACATAAAAACATTTCTTCTCCGAGGGGTTTGTCGAATCTGGCAGGGGTTTGTGTATTTGGTTAGCCCAATGGCACCTGCCTAGCCCCACAGAGCTCGATTTTTCATTTTCGCCCCAAGGTCAAGGCCACAAGGTCACGAACTTTAGAAAATTGCGATTGTTTTTTAGGGGGTAGCCGATTTCAATTGCATCTTCTCCTAGGGGTTTGTCGAATCTGGCAGGGGTTTCGGTATTTGGTTAGCCCAATGGCACCTGCATACCCCACGGAGCTCGATTTTTCATTTTAGTCCCAAGGTCAAGGTCACAAGGTCATGAACTTAGAAAATTCGAATTTTGACATAAAAATCAGACCGCCCAAACTTTGAGAGCTAGGATGACAATTTTTTTATGCATAATCTTGAGGTCATTCCCCACCTAAAGTCTGAAACAATTTTCTCTATCTCGAACACCTTGCCCGTGGCGCCCCCTTCAAGTTTGTTTTTACGCTGATTTCATCAAAGTATGGATAATCCGAGGAGTGCGAAATGCCATATACCCTATATGACATTATATTGTTCCTGGAATGTTCCAGAGGAAGTTTTGCACCAAACGTCATAATCCTTGACATTTGACCTTCAAAGTTCACAAAGGTCAAATTTTCAAAGTTGTGGGAATCGAACCGAGTTTTCGACCTTCTTCGACTAACTAACTCCATGAAGCTATAGCACGTATCCTGTTTCCTTATTTTATGTCCACAACATTGTTTTGGGACTTTAAAGGTTATGCAAAGGTCAAATTTTTAAAGTTGTTGAACGAAACCGGGTTTTCGACATTTTGCAGCTAATAACCTGTCACTCGTACCACATCATGTTGATCATTTTTATAACTTGGTCAAACTTTATCACATTGTCTCATCCTTGACTTGTGAAACAATCTGCATCGTCAAATACCGCTCGTGAACCATCGTCGTCTTCAGACTTGTCAGTATTTAAAATGGCGATTTCAGTTAATACAATGGCGATTTCAATGAAGCTTGGTTGGTAGCTTCATACCATGACCTAGTTGTGTGCAAATGAGAACCGTTGCTATGGTCACCACCGTTGCCTAGCAACGGGACTTTGAAATTTTAGAAAAATTATAAAAAATTAATTTTTTCGAAAATCAAAAATCGGCCACGAGCGACTGTGGGCACGAGCGACATTCAGCCATATTGTCAAAAATTTCCAGCCGGATCCGATGAAAACTGTCGGAGAAGATAAACTGTGAATGAACCCTGGTCGAAAACAATAAAAAAACGAAGTTCGTTATATCTCAGAGACTGAGTCAGATATACGTGAAACTGGTATGGTAGGTTCATGGTATGTCCTAGTTATGTGTGAGAAAGAACCGTTGCTATGGACCCCTCCGTTGCCTAGCAACGGCCGAAAAACCTCTAAATGTGGGGGTATTTTAACGAAAAAACAATCTGCAGCATTAACCCTTGAAGCTATAATCATGAATTTTCTTGTGCTTAATCCTCAGGTCATTCCCCATCGAACGGGCCCATCGCGTCAGGTTCTATTGGGTAGTCGACTACCCATGTCCACCTACCGGCTTGTCTGTTAAGCTGTTACTCTCCACTATTATATCCAGGGCAAAAACTGTTTGTTTGCTTTTAAAATAAAACACTTACAGCCAAGCTTGAGGTAAAAATATTGACTGGACCACTGTTCAGACCCCATTCAGTAGTTTGTAAGAACTCGTATACGGGGCTTGAACGGGTCAGGATTCAAACCCATCAAATTCAATGAGAAAAGTCTAATTCATGGCTCTTAAACAGTCAAATTACTTGGCGTTTATTGCAGAACTGGTGTGTCTCGGATCTCATTGTTGGCTCTCATACATATAATTTCAAAAAGCCCTTGTATATCGGAAAGGTGTAAACAGTATTATTGTAATTAACCTATTGCCCTTTCAATCGATTTCGAGAAACCATCTCATAAGAGTAAATATTTCAGAATTGTAACTGAATTGCTTAGTACATTAAATGCCTGCTTTGCAGGAAGTAAAATCTCGAGTTTGAAAGTTACCAGAAGACACAACTTCAAGGAAAGAAATATCTGATGCCAGTTATGAGGAAAAAATGTTTTTCCATTTGGCCTTGAGGACAACAGTTAACTTGAATTTGTCACACCAGGTACAAGTTGTCCCAGCCCACCGATGATCAGTCATCTTCTACCTGATATTTCTGAAGAAGATTGACACCTGCATAATGAATGGATAAAAGAGCCAGATAATTGGATGTTTTAGAAAGCCAATAAATCCCTCAACTTCTTCAGGCCCTGGAGACAAAGCTGTTAACACGGGGAATGAGTGACTTAATCAAAATTGCTTGCAGGCAGAAGCCAGAAAATCTGATGCATTTCCTCATTAACATTCAGAGTTATACTGTAGTTATCTTGGAGTTGCACAATGTAGTTCCTTAGCAACGATCACCACATCTCTGCAATCGCAAATGTAACAATCATTGGTAAGCCAAAAGAAAGCATTTACAAACGGAACTTCAGATTTCGATTTACATGAAAATAAATAATTTCGCAAATCAATATGCCATCAAAAACCATCTTTCAAAGACAGGTTGCAGTCCTAACCATCCCCCAACTGCTTTGCACTGACAGCTGTTAGTTTTTAATGAAGATGTGAATTCCATAATTATGCCACTTATTGACAGCTTGCTATGTTGCATGGGATGGAGATCGTACGACTCAGTAAAGCTTCATCTTAAAGCAGATTCAAGGCCTTCATATTAGCCAAATATATCATTCTCCTGAACCACAGATACTAAAAATATGGAATTTGTTCCACCATCGAAGTTGTATGTATAATTGTACTATTTCATCTGCAGAGTTCTTAAATAAAATCAAGCATGACACCAAGATCCATAAATTATCATGTGAGATCACTAAGAGTGCACTGGCATAAATAGATGAGATACATGAGGAAAGATTATATCTATGAACCTGCATGCCCAATGACAGGAAGCCCCAACAATACAATAAAAAACAAGAAAAAGAGCAATCAGAGATTGCAGACCCTCGCCAGGACTTTTGTGTGGTATTTGTGTACTGATGTGTTATGTAATTAATAATAGACAAAACCAGAACTTCCACTTTAGACCTGCTGGCAGTGATGACCGGGTACCAAGACGTCCCGCTTTGATGCAACCCTGCTTTGATCAGACACCTGACCCTGACCCATGACGTTTATTATTATTCAATTAATTTTAGAATGGGATTAAAATAAATTAAAATTCAAGTCAAATGGAAGACCAAATAGCTACAGTCCTGCATTTGAGTGGTCAGAAGGAACCTGAACAAGCAAGAAGCAAAGATGAAGTCATCAGTATGAACCTGGATAGGATTCGGGTTTCAGCTGCTCCACTACCCTCAAGCCGATTGCAGCCAACTGAGTCTTATTCACAAAATAAATAAATTTTTAAAAAAGATACCTCATTCAAAAAATTATATAATTCTGGCCGCCAGACCATGTGTCCGATCAGATTGAAATTTAAAACATGTATTCCCCATCATAAATAGATCATCATTGTGAAGTTTCAAGTCGATTGAATAAGCGGTTCAAGAAAAAGCATTTTTAAAAAGATTTTCGCTCAATCCAATCCAACAATGTGACTTTTCAAATATTCATGAATACCATGGTATCCCCTAATCTTGGGGAACATTTGTGTGAAGTTCTCCTCGATCTGTCCAACCGTTCTGGATTTATCTGTCCTCGATCTGTCTAGAAGAAATTTTTTTAATAGGTTTTAGGGTAAATCCAATATGGCTGCCAAACCATGTGACCTATAATGTCAAATGTGTGAACCTTTTGTTCCTCGTGGATAGGCGATCATACCTATAAAATTTTGCCTCGATCTGTTCAGCCATTTCAGAGAAGATTTTTGAAGGTTTCAAAAAAAGCAACAACTTGGCTGTCGAATCATGTGACCGATGACGTCATCAATTTTTTTTTCTTCTGTGGACCATTTTATCCCAAGATGACCCTCAAAAATTTCATACTGATCAGATGTAGCATTCTACATTTGCAATTATGACGTCTTAATGAAGGCACCTATGACGTCATAAAAAAATCAGACATTCCCCATGAGGAGTACTTGCCATGTGACAAGTTTCACGAACTCACTCAACAGGCCTGACGTTCGACTGAAAGTGGCAGATACATGAATTTTGACAGGATGATAGCACTAATTTATCTAGTCCTCACGAATGACACAGTGGGTTCCTTAACCTGCATCAACTAATGGTAGCAGATGGATCCAACAAGTTGGATCAAGACTTGCACACAGATTAGAAAGCTCAAAGGGAAGTGCAATACCTTTGCACCATCCTGTGCCAACCTTGTGCAGATCAATAATCAAATTTTTCTCTGAACAAATTAGGGATAATGGCTTGGTTTCGACAGGGGAATTGTGATCTTATCTGTGCACGAGATCACGATATTTTGCTGCTGTCTGAAAGGAGTCACACTAAGGAAAAGGTTGGCAACCCCTATCCAATGTAATCCATTCAGTTGACAGTGAATACCACAACATCTGCAGTTGTAGTAATCACATTTTCAGCAGCATGGAGATAATATTTCAGCCCTGTGATCTTTCTCAGCATTCAAATGACTAATTGCACTCTTTTTTTAGTGTTTCATATTCATACTAAAGGAAGATTCAACCTGTCTGTCGATGATGAAGCACATTGAGCGCTTGCCATATCCATATACAATGGAGCAAGTGCACGTACGTATGTGTGTATTGTTACGGCCTGGGGTTTGGGACTCGCCATGAAGGGAAGCACTCGAGTTTCCCAAACACTCGGTCCTGGGGCCTCTGGCCACAGATAACTCCGCGGTCCAATGGGCTGTAGTTTTTACACAACCAAAGCTGCTTGACTGAGACTACCGGCTAAGCAGGGTTACGTTTCGATGTTTCCGCGATACCTTTCTATTGGCATGACAACCTAACTGGAGGCCACGTCCCCGGCACCACACCTGGTGATCTTCTGCCGAGCGGAATAGATATGTGCAGCACCGACTAACAGAGCAAATCAGGTGGAGTACAACTTCCTGTCTCACGATACTTGTCCAATGTGTGGGACCAATGAAGGAAAGGACAATCAACACAGATTGGAAATAACAACAAACAATTATTTATTTACACACAATCAATCATTCAAAAGCAAGTACTCACAGGCAAAAAGAGCAAAAGGCACATCAGAGCAGGTTTAACAAACACATATTCTTTCTTAGACAATCTTATTTATACAAAATAAGCATGGCCATCATTCAAATCAGGGGAGAAGAATAAAACAAGAAGAACTTAAGAAGAAAAGAAAAGTACGGAGAAAAGAAAAGTAGGGTCGATTATTTTCTCCCTCACTTCACACAGCCCAACGGGGCTACGCTATCATCCAAATATACCAGAGAATGCGGGAGAATGGATGGGGAAGATGGGCAGTGGCGATGAGGTGTGATGGGGCATGCAACCGTATCCCCGAGGTGTCCAGACCCAACAGGCAAGTCCTCTCTGACGTGCAAGATATGCGAATCGCCCTCCTCTGCCTCAGCTTCTTCCTCCTCAGGATGCCACTTTCTCTCATCTCTGAGCCTTCTGCTCCTCGCAGGACAAGCTCTGACGCGACTCTGTCCCCTTCCTCTTCGTATCACTTTCTCCCATCTCGTCCATTGCACGCATCTCTTCTTCTTTGCAACCTCCTCGGGTTGGTTGCATCGTTGCAACCTCCTCTGGTTGACACTTTTTCTCCCGACTCTGCCTCTGCTCCTTGCAGGACAAGCTTTTAGAGCAAGGATAAGCTCTTCGGACAAGGACAAGCTCTGATGCAACTCTGTCCCCTTCCTCTTCATATTGCTTTCTCCTATCTCGTCTCTTGCACTGATCCCTCTTTTTCCTCCTCTCATGTTGAGCTTTCTCCATCTTGGCCCATGCAGGCTACCTTCTCATTGGTCCACATTTGATGTGGGTGGGTCCACGATGCAACTTGTGGGAAACACCGAGTCATTTTGGGGGAACCCGCCACCCCTCCCTTCATGCACCCAAGGCCACGACGAGAGCCCCCGCTCCCTCCATCATGCACAAGCATTCACTGTACAGTCCTGCACTGTACCACACCCGTGAGATGTGCCGCACCCCACCATGCATGAGCAAAGAGCCGCACCTAATGCCACAAACATGCATGTGAAAATGGACACAGTCCCATGCGGTGAAGGCAATCTGATCGGACCGAAGGATTAATGACCACAGACGGACCGATTGTGTCCAATTAAGCAATGCATGAATGGGGTGAAAACGGAGAGGGATGCCGCCACATTGAGGGACAGCCAAACGGCCGCGGGGCCGAAAGGAAGACAGATAGGGTGAAGGAGGGATTGTTGAAAGGAGCAGGGGCAGGAGGGGTGGGGACGCGGGAACGAACTGATGGAGTAAAGGAGGGATTGAAAGTAGCAGAGGGTTTGGAATAGACCGATTGGGTGAAGGAGGGAAGATTGAAAGGAGCAGATGGGGAGAGGGAAAACATCATACTGGGAAAACACAAACGAACCAACGCATGCCACCCGAACAACCCTTAGTAAGGGGTTAAGGACGTTCGACACAAAGACTAATGAAACAACTAATCCGCAGGTCTCCTACGTGTCAATGTATACTCTCCCCCTGGGGTAAGTTTCCAAAACTGTAACTGTGTGTATGGATGTATGTGTGTGTATGTTTCATCTACTCCTTTGACTGAGGAAGCTGCAACTTTCAGGGATTAATGAGGGCACCCTGAAGTTTTGCATGTGCAAGTTTCATGTGAGACCATCAAGTATCACCATGTGATACCATCAAAAAAATTCAACTATCTTGGCATTGTCTTCCTTCGGTGGGAGGCAGGGTGCAATTGCAATTATCCGAGCATCATGTATTACATATTACAACAACAATAATGTATTACATACAAACGTAAGCAGTACGCATGTTTTCGCTTCAGATGTGTAACCCGGGTTAAATATTTTAGGGAGTGATCGAGGCAGCGGTCTGTTGCCTACACAGCATCCAAATAAATTGCACACTTGGAACAAGATCGCCCGAAGGGTAGGTATTCTGCTATGGTATGAATAATAATAAAGATTATAACATTACCCCCCCTGATGGCGCCCGTAGGGAGCGGGTGCTTCAATAAGAGGTCCAATGACTGTATTCATGAAAACAATTTTTAAAAACCTATATGAGGGACTGGTGAAACTCATCTCTTTCAGACAAGCTCTGATTCATCTGAGGCAGCACACTTAATCTGGCATTCCAAAGATTGGTTGAAATAGCAATGAAAGGCCTCCTTCAAACAGTACTTTGTTTGAATGTCACAACCTCAAATACGACACATCCCCAATGCTACTGCAATGATTTCTGCCCATGTATGTTATTTATTTCCCCGACATAAAATGAGTACAAATTCATAGAATGACAGATCAGGTTGACAAATCGTGTTATTGAGCATTGTAAGTAATCATCTCAGCTATAAAAAAAAAACAGCCGTGTGTGTCTGTGTGTCTGTCCATGCACGTGTACGTGTGATTTCCACCCAGTGGTTGGACAGTTCGCCTGATTTCACCCACAATGTCCTTCTAAACTACGGCTGCCAATTTCGGAACCCTTGAGAATTACCTTCTGGAATTACCCTTTAGAATTACCCTTTAGAATAACCTTCTAGAATTACCTTCTAGAATTACCCTTTGGAATTACCCTTTAGAATTACCCTTTAGAATTACTTTTTTAGATTACCTTCTAGAATTACCCTTTGGAATTACCTTTAGAATTACCCTTTATAGAATTACCTTTTAGAATTACCCTTTGGAATTACCCTTTAGAATTACCCTTTAGAATTACCCTTTGGAATTACCCTTTAGAATTACCCTTTATTACCCGAGCAGCACAACCCCGATTTCAGTTGTTCAAACAATATATACATGACCAAAGAACCCGTCCTTGAAAACAGGTTAATTCCCCTACTTTTATGAATTATAACTTGTAATATCGGCTTCCAACATGCGGTGCTATAAATCACAAATTATATTGAATTTGTGTCATATGCGAGCACGCATGCACGTGCAAACACACACAAAATAAAATATATACATTTCAAGACAATGACTTGGAGGTAATGGTTGCTAAACACAACCTGAAAATATAAATGATAGCAAGGAAAATAAAAAAAACTACGATGAGGCTAACAACAGGAGAAAACATGGCCAGATGTTTGAAAACAACTCAAAAGGATTGCACCATGAACTAGGGAAACGGAAGCAGAATGTGTCATCCCCTCCTGAAAAAGATGAACTGGAACAATTCTGGAAAGGAATTTATGAAGATCGAAAAGAACACAATACGGAGGCAGAATGGATCTGAAACCTGGAGGAGAAGAAGCAACATCTCGAGGAAATGCCCCCAATAATAATAATTGATGCAGAAAAGACAAGACGACAACTTGCAAAGATGGCAAACTTCAAAAGCCCTGGCCCAGATGGCATCCCAAACTTCTGGCTAAAGCAGTTTGATGCTCTACACATTCAATATGCTTGAGCTTTCAATGAATTTATCCAACGGGATCAGGAAATGGATGAATGGCTCACAGAAGGTAACACCTTCCTCATCCTAAAATCTGAAGAAACGTAACTACCTCACAAATACTGGCCAATAACCTGTCTATCAACAACGCACAAACGTTTAACAGGAATCATCACAGAAACAATATACCACCACCTAACACAACAATGATGCCGAGAGGCAGAACAGAAGGGATGCAAGCGAGGATGTTGCAGAACAATAGATCACTTGCTACTAAACAAGGCCATACTAAAAAACTGCAATCCTAGAAGAACCAAACTGTCCACAGCCTGGATGGAAGATTAAACAAGCTCAAATGAGCTAAGATCCTCGTCCTCTTAATGATGACGTCATGAAAACGAATATGACGGTCATTGTGATGTACCAGGTTTGCGATAAATTATCTGTGCTAATGCCCAGCTTGATTCCTGCAAACAAAATTCAAACAGCTTGCCTAGTTTCAGAGATAATGGTATAGGCGATTTCCATTAGCGGCGATATTATGACGTCAACTTTTTTTCTAGGAAGAATTTCCAAAATCGGAGATGGTTACTGCCTGCCGTGGGCTTTCTGCATATACATGGCAAGTTTAACGAAGATCCGATGAAAACTCTGGTTGTGAACAAAAAAATGTCAAAAAATAGGAATGACGTCATAAAAATTGATATGACATAATAGTGATGTATCATATGTGCGGTAATTCATCTCTGCTAATGCCCTGTTCGATTCCCAAACAGAATTCAAAAAGCTTGCCTAGTTTCGAGATAATTTTTTGGCGATTTCCATTAGCGGAGATATTTTGAGTCATAACTTTTTTTCTCGGAGGAATTTTCAAATCGGAGATGGTTACTGTCTGCGCAGGGTATTTTTACATATATATGCCAAGTTTCAGGAAGTTTCGATGAAAACTGTAGGCTGTGAAACAAAAAGTCCACAAGAAGAAGATGAAGAACAACAACGTGAGTAAGACTTGAGATCCTCACGAGATCTAAAAAAGCTTTTGATCGTGTCTTGCATTCATGGATGATAAAGTGCATGCAAATGTACAAGATAAATACCCAAAGAATCAGGCTCATTGAGAAAATCATGAATCTATGAGCTACCACACTAATCCTGCAGCACTCAGAAGGAAAGATCGAAGTACAAGGAGTGAAGATATGACGCAGGAACTTTCAAGGAGACAGTCTTTCCCCCCTCCTGTGTTGCCAGGCTCTGTTTTCACGAAGTAACCTCTTTAATGAGCAAGGACACGGATACACGCCAACAACAAATACTGCATAAGAATGTCGAAAGAAACAAGAAAGGTGAAACATCTACTGTACATGGATGATTTAAAACTCTGTACCGAACAATGAATAATTGACAGAAAAACTGAAATTAGTGAAACAGTACTCTGACAACATCCAAATGGAAGTTGGCCTAGATAAGTGTGCCAAGTGCACATTCGTACAAGGTAGACCAACCAAAATGGACAACATAAAAATCGACCAAGATACAACAATACAGGAGCTAAACAACGAAGCATCTTAAAAATACTTTGGAGTAGAAGAGGGCCACAAAGTATGTCATAAAAATGCGCAAAACAATTACCAAAGAATATCTGTGTAGAACGAGGCTGATCCTGAAAACATACCTCTCCCCAAGGAACAAAATCAAAGCCATAAACTAACTAGCAGTACCAGTGTTCTAATGCAGTTGCAGAATGGTGAACAAGAAGAAATCAGAAAACTAGATATCAGAACAAGGAAACTCCTCACTATCCACAAAATGTTCCACAAAAATCAACGCAACCCGAGAATGTACCTGCCCAGAAAAAAGGAGGTGGCGGCCCAATGGAACTCGATCAAATATACAGTGATGACTAGGATTAGCAGAGTATGTGAAAAGTTAAACAGACTTCCGAATACAATTTGTACACAAGCATGAACACAAGAAGCCAGAAGAGACATCTCTCACTCACCTTGCCAAAAAATTCCAAAAACAGATGCAAATATATGTCACGCACCAAACGGAAACAGTTAACAAATGCAGCCCCAACAATTGCAAAAAAGACAAAAGAAAGATACAAGATGAAACATGAACAGATATACACTGACAACTGTGAGAAAGACAAAAGAGCAGAGACATATATATAAAACAAGAGCTCAAGTGAGCACAATATACGGTAGGGTCCAGTGTCCAAATCCCACTTCACCTTCTCAGCAAATTAATCACCCCAGATAAGGACTGTGCTTTATAATGCCCCACTGCTGTTAATCAGGAATGGCCAAGTGATACCAGAAGTGGGACGTTGACTCATCTCTGACAATAACAAAACGATGGGGCAGAACTCCCATTCACTATTCACACACGATGTTCAAACCAATGGAAAGATGGTGGGGCTGTTTGAAAAGCAGTTTATAAGCATTTAGCAAAGGCAAGTATTTACAAGCAGGCAGTGTCACACAAGAAAACTCTTACCCAAAGCACGTAAGCCCTCTTAGCCAGTCAACTTGTCACGATTCTACATGCAGCAGATGCCTCAATCATTATGGTGGAAACAAAATGAGGAAGAGTGATAGACAGAGAGGAGAGAAGAACGTAGGTCATGTTGGTGGCCCTTCTCTCACACGACACAAGCCGGCAGGCATACATTGGCCCCATTGTGAAAAAGGGGAGGGGAAGAAAGAAGAGGAGGATAGAGGATGTGGTGCAGAGTGTAGGGAGAGGTGCAGGTGAATGCTCGTAATGCTTTGGAGAAAAGCGTGATATGCGAGTCAGTAATCCAACCCTGAATGGGATGAGGGGTTAATCGTTGGATACTCTCGTGCATTCAAAGTGAATAAAATAGAAGTAGGGAAAGCCAGAGACAGAAAGTGTAAGTCAGTGTGTTAGCCTGGTACGTCCAGGGAGTCTCCACTGCTAGACCCATGGCTCAGCTCTCAGCTGCCCTGCGTCACGAGCGCGTTCATCCCACAGATCTAGTCCTCACAAGTTCAACCTTGCAGGTTCAGCCTTGACTTCCTTTCCCCAGACGTGCACAGGCTCCAAGCCCTTCGATTCTCGGGTTTATATCGGCCCTGAGAGGAGGGTGGTTCGGGGGTCGAGCAGTCTCGGACGTCGCTTGAGCTTTGTGGGTGCCGCCTCCTGAATGGTCCATTCCTGTTACCATGCGACACCCACTGCCAAGTCCAGCTGCTGCAATGGAGCTAACGACCAAAACCACCCATCTGCAGCTCTGCAGTTTGGGCTGGCTATCGTGCGCTTGATGTGCTTGATACTGTCATTCTGTGCTGGGCCATACTACCTGGTAACGCTTCTTGTGGATAGATTGACTGTTAGTCATGCTTGATTGAAAGCATGACTTGACAGCTTGATTGAAAAATTGAACTTTTTCGTTCATGTTAAAAATGTTACGTCTGGCACAAGCTTAACACTGCACATCACCAGTCAACACCATCCCTACTGTCAAGCATGGTGGTGACAGCATCATGTTATGGGACTGCTTTTCATCAGCAGGGACTGTCAAGCTTGTCAGGATAGAAGGAACAATGGATGGTACAAAGTACAGGAGAATCCTTGATGAAAACCTGCTTGAGTCAGTCATGAACCTGAAACTGGGTAGAAAATTCACATTTCAGCAGGACAATGATCTGAAGCACAAAGCTACAGCCACACTAGAATGGCTCAATAAGAAGAAAATAAACGTTCTTGAGGTGAATACTTTTGCTTGCAGGCCACTATATACGAGTACTTCTGTTATTATTTAAAAGAAACTGTTATTTAAGAAACTGTTATTATTTAAAATATCTGCTGGTCAATCGCCAAAGTCTTTATACAAAATCCAAATAAGCTTCCACCATGAGTGTGAGATATTTTCTCTTTCTTTCTGGTGTTCTGCCTGAAAGCCAGTTCACTGCTTCCAAAGCAAACACACAGCAAAGGTCACACTGGATGGTTTGCTGATGCTTTACTAGTGATAGTAAGCCTGGTGTTGGCTTAGTGGTTAGGGTGGCGGCTTTGGATCCTAGGGTCCTGAGTTCAAGCCCCGTTGACCGCTGAATTAATACACTAGGAGGTTGACTCAGCCTGTCATCCTTCCGAGGTCGGCAAAATGAGCACCAGTGTACTGGAAAGGGGGACACTGCATCAGCGGCATTGCCGCGTCCCAACCAATGATGCAACCAGCAGCCACAGGCTGCACTCGATAGAGAGAGAGAGACTAGTGATAGTGAGGGAAGAAATTTGGAACTTAGGCACGTTGCCAGCAATAACTTGATGACTCCTTGCAAATACACCGGGGGATCATTAACATGCACCAACTAAAGCCAGCAGATGGTACACCCAGTTTAACGTCCATCGGATGGATGGTGCACACATTGATGCATCTCCCTGCTTTTGAAACACCAGGATTACAATTTATAACTGGCCCGAGATTTGAACCCAGGCTCTCAGAGACAACTGTGCACACGGTCTCTTGGCTATCCTGACAACCTGCCGAGTAAACTGCATGAGACAACAACAGACTTGGCTTTCACACAAACACCACCACTGAGCTTGGGGGAAGTGATGTCACTTCCCAGAGCACTCAGGGAACCAGCAAGGTCATCGTTATGACATCACTTTTCTCTCCACAGTCACCGTCATACAGGGGGAAATTGAGGAAGAATTCCCTCACCCCCATGGATGCCAACCGGTGGGGTTTTTCTGTGCTCTGTCATTTCTAAATGCTGAGCATCAAGCAAGAAAGCAGCATGCACCATTTTTGAAGTCTTCTGTAAAACTCGGCCGAGGTTCGGTCACCCGACTTCCCAGTCTTAAAGTGGACAATCGGACCATTATGCCACCGAACCAAGTGTGTACATCTCCACATTCAGCACAAAGGATAAAGACTGTCACTGTGCACTGCAAGGGAGAGGAAAGGCTTTTGATGCTAACAAAAGCAGAGGAAGGAATGAGCGACGACGACGAGGCAAACTTAACAGCACCAGGAAGAAAGTATTTTGAAGAAGATTCAACAATTGCACTTTTTCTGCCTATGATGTGCATGCCGCATGATGCAAGGCCTTGTCTCTCATCTCCTCATCAAATCCTAAACACTTGCTCTGCTGCTCTTGCATATCCTCTTTCTGTGCTGTTCACATTATCATTTGCCCTCGGTCACCTGTCGTAAATTTGGAAGTTAGCCAACCTCACTGAGTTACACTAAAAGGGTGCACAAACAGATTATCTTAACTACAAGTCAGGTCAGGTAAGGGAGCATGTGCCGGAGCAATGCGTCGCTGCGTCCACTTTCCGCCGGCACTCCAGCGGCCTCCGTCTGGCCACCCCCCAGGCAGATGCCTGGCACATCCCCATCTCTTTGAGATGCCGATCAACCTGCTGCAACCACGAGGCACGTGGTCAGCCCATTGGCCTCCTGTACTCACGAGGCTCCCTCGCCTGGAGAATCTGGTGAGCAGGATCAGCGTCAGGAAAACGAGCCACATGTCCATACAGCCGCAGCTGACGCTCAACGACTATGCAGGTAACAAATCTCATTTGAATCTCTCTCAGCAACCGCTCGTTGGACACAAAGTCCAACCAGCGATAGCCAAGGATTCTCCGAAGAGACCTGGTACCAAAGGAATTAAGTCTCCCTCTCAGATCCTTGGCAGAGTCCAAGTCTCACATCCATAGAGCAAGACTGGAAGACAAGGACCTGAAGACTCAGACTTTCGTCCTCCTGCACAGGTACTGACAGCGCCACACCCCGTAATCCAATGAATCCATGATTTTCCAGGCCCGATCAATACGTCCATTGACCTCTGGCTCACAGCCAGCAGAGACATGAATATCAATGCCAACGTAAGTCAATCTCTCCATGACCTCAACATCCTCACCACAAACAGGTACAGACAGGATGGCAGCATCCAAGATGTCATTGATAGCCTGGATCTTAGTTTTACACAGGAAACCCGTAATCCCAGCGCCTCATTCAGCACCTCGAGGGCCCCCAAAAGGATATCTAAAGTCTCCGCAAAGACGACTATATCATCTGTGAAATCAAGGTCAGAGATCTTGACATTCCCAAACGATGCATCGCAGCTTGATCTCTCGGACGTTCTCCCTAGAATCCAGTCCATACAAGTGCTGAAAAGTGTGGGAGCCAGTACACTCCCTGGAAAAACTTCAGTAACAACTGGAAATAAGTCAGAGATGGAATCACCACATCTACAGCACTCTCAGTACCAGAGTAGAGTTCAGACATCAGGTCGATCAGTTTTGGTGGCACCCCACGAAGACCAAGAATCCTCCAGAGGGCATCGTTCACTGAATCAAACGCTTTACAGAGATCAACAGAGGCTGCAAGCAACCCCTGCCGAAACTCTCATCTGCATTCGTTGAGGACCCAAAGAGCAAGGATACGGTCAATCGTTGACCT
>CM068966.1:83227960-83243155 GCA_035128595.1 Eptatretus atami
AAGTCCAGCGATGAGCTTCTGGGCACTGAAACCATGAACCGGCCACCCTTATTCCATGACTTCTTGCAAAAGTCAAGGAACTTAGTGCTATTCAGGTTCACAGTTCCAGACCGATGGGGACCAACACACGTCTCATAACCATCCCTATCAGTTTCAGTCGATGCATTGAAATCCCCCAAGACTAACGTGTATCTCGTCTGGGGCACTGATCAACCGCAGACTCGAGCGTGACATAGAATGCATCCTTCACGGTGAGATCACTCGCCTCAGTCCGAGCATAAACAGAGACCAGGGAAATAACACCTAAGGAGTGACGAATCCTTAGTCTCATAATATGCTCGTTGACCGGTGTTACCTCAATTATATTGGAGTCAGCTTATTGGACACAGCCCAGCAACTCCTTGGGCATGGAACCATCAGACAGACCAATAGTAGGTGTAACCACCCGCCATGATCTTGCCGCAATCCGGTCTCCAAACCTCAGAGAGTGCTGCAATACCGATGTCCAAACCTGTGAGCTCACATGATAGCAGAGACAGGTAATGATCCTCTCTTAGGGATAGGACATTCCAGGCACCCACCCGAAGGGACTGCCTCAGGTTAACCCAAAAAGACCGCAGCCTGGTGGATGACACCCCAGCACCACTCCGACACACTCTCCCACAATCTGACCCGGAAATGTTACCCCGTGGTTTCCTCCTATCATGAAAGATTGGGGGTCCTGAAGGCTTTGCCCCAATCCCGTCATCCTTTGAGCTGCCCTGTGAAGGGTACTCCCACGGAGTGGGTTTTCAGATTTCTATGCGTTTTTGTGTTTTGCGGAATGAAGGGTTTTATGGTGGCCAGAGTGCAAATCCTGCCACCAACCTCCTAATAAGAAGTAACCCAACTGCACGAGGACGTCCGCTGACACAGTTGGGCACTAGAAATGGATGGCCGTTGGCTCACAAGGAGCTCCTCCGCCATTTGAGGTCTATTAGCTTACTAATACAATACCCCCGCCCTAACTACAAGTCTGTTCGCTAACTTCCAATCATTAGCAAAGTCACGAAATCCATCATTGCAGTTGACATCAAATCCTTCCTTTTCTTCTTTGGCCGAATCTCAGTTCAAGAGTTAAGTTTCATAAGAGGTCACTCCACCCTGGACATGCTCCTTTTGATCTACCAACAAAGGATAGAGATCAGGGCCGTTTCTGCTGGACATATCTCGAGCATTTGATACATTCTGACACCACACCTTGCTCTCCAAGCTCTCAGCCTCTGGAATGCAAAGTCACATCCTCTCAAGAATTGCTGTCTTATTCCACTTGCTTCATCATTGTGTGGCTCTTGATGGGATCATCTCACCTCCTATCCGTGTCAAAGCAGGAGTGCCACGAGGCAATGACTTGGACCAAGTTCTGTTGCTCATCTTCATAAACAATCTTTCTGTTTTCTGAAAGCCCTCCTTATATTTTGGCTGATAACTACACCCTCTCTGCAGACCTTGACAGAATTAGTAGCTGGTCAAACACTTGGAATATCTTTCAACCCTGAAATATGCCACAAGCTCACCCTGTATCTCTGAAAGGATCATCTGGCAAACTCTCCCATCTACTTCCTTCACAAGTCCCTTCAAGCAGTTCAGTCTCGACAACTTTTGCACTTACTCCATCAGCCACGATCTCTCAAGCTACATATACAGGTTGGCCACCAAGGCCAGCTGCTGACGAGGGATCCTCTATCATGCCAGGTCTATTCTTCAAAAAACCTGACCGAAAGCGATGGAGTAATGCTATCTCTACAAATGAGGTTGACATCCCTGACTCACACCTTACAAATATTGTTGCCATGGAAACCTCGGTCCTCCAAATCATTGGAATTTTCCACAGTGAAGATCATTCTCTGGGTCTGTTACTCGTGCATCACTGACCTCTCGTTACCCTCACCAGAAGAAGGGGGTATTGCATTTTGATTTGTTTGTTTGTTTTCCTGTTTGTTTGTTTGTTTGTTTGTCTGCTCATAACTTTAGTGTTTTTCTCCGCAACTGCATGTCAGATTGAGAAGAAAATTTCACCATAGGTGCAACTATGCATGTAGAATGCTTTGGTGATTATTATGATGTCATAGGTCACGTGGTGTGGCAGCCATGTTGGGAAAAAGGGGAAAAATGGACTTCTAGGTCTTTGAATCTGCACCAAGGAAAAAATTGAAACAGCATATGGCAAGTGTTCCTCATGGGGAATAAGCCTGATTTTTAGCTCAACTGTGATGTAGTTCTGGGGAGCTTATCGGATGGCGTGTCGTCCCTCTGTCTGTCCGTCCACAAATACTTTCAACTTCTTCTCTGAAACTACACACAGGATTTCAATGAAACTTTACGACAACATTCATCACCGTATATGCACCAAAGTTTGTTCATGGCATTGAAAAAAATCGGGCCCGAAGGGGGTCTATGGGGGTTGCCCCCAAAAAGAGGTGTTTGCTTTCTTCTCAGAAACTACACATGCAATTCTGATGAAACTTGACCACAACCTTAACCATCTGTGACATACCAAAGTTTGTTCATGGTATCAAAAAAATCGGGGTCTGAGGGGGTCGACAGAGGGAATTTACGGGAGGTCTTTACATCACAAATTTTGTTCATGACATTAAACGACAGAGGGAATTTTAGAAAAATCAGGCTCGAAGAGGGTGTAAAGGCCCCAAGCCCCCCAAAATATGTATTTGCTCTCTTCTCCGAAACTACACACAATTTTGATGAAACTTGATCACAACCTTCATCACTCATGATGTACCAAAGTCTGTTCATACCATTAAAAAATGTGAGGACTAAAGAGGTCTTCAGGGGCATTGCCCCCCCCAATAGGTATTTCCTTTTGTCCTCTGAAAGTACACACACCATTCCGATGAAACTTCACCCCAACCTTCATCACCCATGATGTACCAAAGTCTGTTCATACCATTAAAAAATGTGAGGACTAAAGAGGTCTTCAGGGGCATTGCCCCCCCCCCCCAATAGGTATTTCCTTTTGTCCTCCGAAAGTACACACACCATTCCGATGAAACTTCACCCCAACCTTCATCACCCATGATGTACCAAAGTCTGTTCATACCATTAAAAAATGTGAGGACTAAAGAGGTCTTCAGGGGCATTGCCCCCCCCCCCATAGGTATTTCCTTTTGTCCTCCGAAAGTACACACACCATTCCGATGAAACTTCACCCAACCTTCATCACATGATGTACCAAAGTTTGTTCATGCCATTAAAAAATTCCAAGTCCAGGGGGTTTATGGGGGGTGGGGGGGGGGGTTGTCCCCCAAACCCTCAAAATATGTATTTGCTTTCTTCTCTGAAACCACACACAATTTTGATGAAACTTGACCATAACCTTTATCACCGGTGATGCACCAAAGTTTGTTCATGACATGAAACAAAAAACTCCATAGGTATTTACTTTCTTCTCCATTATATATTTTATGGGTCATCCATGCCTACCAGTTGTTCCCTGGTTACCTTCTCCAGCCGCTTCCAGGTGAGCGCCCAGAGGTATTGCCCCTAAGTTTTATGATGTTATAGGAGCTTTCATTATGATGTCATAATTGCACACATAGAACACTACATCTGATCAGTATGAAAATTTTTGAGGGTCATCTCAGGATAAATTGTTCCACAGAAAAAAACAACATTGATGACGTCATCAGTCACATGGTTCAGCAAATGTCTTTTTTTAAAACCTTCAAAAATCGTCTTCTCTGAAACGGCTGAACAGATCGAGGCGAAATATGACTGCCTAAATATGAAATCCATGAGGAATAAAATGTTCCCACCGATGACATCATTATCACATGGTTTGGCAGCCATATTGGATTTACCCTAAAGCCCATAAAAAATCTTCTTCTCCAGAAGGACTGGACTTATCGAGGTTCACCTCACACAAATGTTCACCAAGAAATGTGGATACCAGGGTATTCAGGAATAATTGATAGGTCACATGGTCTGGCAGCCATATTGGATTGAGCAAGAATCTTTTAAAAGTTCTTTCTCTTGAAGAACTGCTTCATCATTCGATGTGAAACTTCAAAATTATAATCTAGTAGTGATGGGGAACGCATGTTTTAAATTTCAACCTGATCGGACACATGGTGTGGCAGCCATAATAATTTAATTTTTTTTTATCTGGGTTCTTTTGAGATTTTTCTTTTTTTCTTTTTAATAAGGCTCACTTGGCTGCACCTGGATAGGTTTGAGGGTAGAGTAGTAGTAGCTGAAATGTGCATCCGATCCAGGTTCCTCCTGATGACTTCATCTTTGCTTTTTGCTTGTTCAGGTTCCTTCTGATAACTCCAATGCAGGACTGTACCTATTTGGTCTTACATTTGATTTGAATTGAATATATTTTAATACCACTCTGAATTCAAATGAATAATAATAAACGTCATGGGTCAGGGTCAAGTGTCCGGTCAAAGCAGAGTTGCATCAAAGCGGGACGTCTTGGTACCCTGTCATCACTGCAGGCAGTTATAAAGTGACAGTTCTAATTATGTCTCTTATTAATAATGAAACATACCAGTACACAAACGCCACGTAAAATGCACCACACAAAATTACACAAACACCATACAAAACAAGACCTGGTGAAGGTCTGCAATCTCCGATTGCTCTTTTTCTCGTTGGACTCTGCTTCCTATCGCATCCTTTCTGCTCTTGCACTATCTGTCATTTCTGTGCCCTGCATCCCTCCCACCCCCCCCTTTCCCCACGTTTCTGCAGTGCACTTCTTGTGAAACTCCCAAAACAGAGGCTCACTTGTCACCTCTACTCAAGTTGTTCCTTTTTCTGTCGCCTGTGAAACCAACTTCCCCAGTCTGTTCAATCTCATTCTTTTCTATGGGGTTTTGAAAGGGCCGTTCTATAAATCCTCAGGTCACTCCCTCAATGCTCATGATCTTTTCTACCCTCCTTAACCCTTCCCAAGCTCACCTCTTACTGTCGAGGTAGTTGTGTTTTGTTCTTTTGCTCTCTTTTGCTCTCTTTTGCTCTCTCTCTCTCATCCTTTATGTGTTTGTTCCATTGCTGTTTCATTCTTTGTTTTCCTTTCCTCTTCTTTCTGTGTTTGAGCAGCTTGTTCATCCTCTGTGATGTCCTTCATCCCACACCCCCCACCCCCTTGCTGTCCTTCTGCCCCTCAAATATTCTTCCTCCAAGTGTCCTTCCGTTGTGTCCCCCGACCTTGCTGTTGGTATATTTCCCCACTTCCCACTGTCTTAGTTATGTTCTATTCTGTTCTGTTCTAAGTCTTCCAAGAGCCTCGACTTGGTGCCACGACGTTTTTAACCAACATCTCAGGGTAGTGTCCTTCAATAATCGTGAGTGTAGAGATGGGGGTTCTTTCAAAGCCTCCAAAAAAAAAAATCATAAACCATCTGGTAACAGCCATAAAGAACTTGATTTAGAACATCGTGCACGAGATCTGGCCGAATAGTGACAGCGAAGAGCATGCTCGCATAAAACATAGTGGGCAAGAGCGGAGTGAAAAATGTCACCGTGCAGTGCATCCCAAATCTTCCGCAAATAATGAAGACCCATTGGTACGGTGCTAGTCCATGGCTCCTACTTCATTCTGATTATAAATGAGATGCTTGTGTTGGCTGAAGCGAGGGACGACTGCGCGGACCTTTTTAACGAAGCATAAGGGAACTTAAAACAGTCGAGGTTCAGGGACCTTTGTCGTAAAGTGCATCACACACATGGTTTTAATGAAGTTTGTGGTACCCATAAAGAATAGTAATGGAGAGAATGTGAGAGACAGAAAGATCTTCTCGCCTGGAGGTGAAATCCCACCTGTAGGCAGTAATTTCATCAGCAATGGACAAACAGCAAATCTGTGCCATGCTGTGCAGTCGCAATGGGAAGGCGACATGTACCACCGAGTTAGCAACCAGACCGTGCACACACAGCTGCCTTTGCCATTGAACCACATTGGAAGCAAGAGAAAGGTTAAATTACCTTCAACAAGTTCTGAGATTGATCACCTCCAGTCTCCTGGCTGTGGCTGCTTTGTGCATCCTCATTCTGCTGAACAATAACCGAGACACAGGTTTTATAAATATTTATACATACATATATATATATATATATATATATATATAATATAATTTATGTAATTACATATAGATAATATATATAAATAATATATATATATATAATATATATATATATATATATATATATATATATATATATATATATACAGTAATACCTTGACATACGAGTTTAATTCGTTCTGTGACCGAGCTCGTAACTCGGTTTGCTCGTATATCAAAACAATTTTCCCAATTGAAATTAATTAAAATACCATTAATCAGTTCCAGCCCCCAAAAAACACCCTAATTTCTTGTTACGTAGTTTTAAAAATGAGAAATGTATTTATAAATAATAAATAATTAATACAAAACATATACAAAGATAATAAAATAGAATATAAATAAATAAACTGGTTTTATAAAGTGTATTTACCTTGAGATGAGACGACTTCGGCTTACGGAAGATTCTGGTGGAGTGGCGCAGTGAGTGAGGAGGAGATAGGCGGAGGAGATTTGAAGGTCTCATCACACTTTATCGCTAAATGTAATTGATACAATTTTTGTTAAAATTCACTTTATCGCTAAACTTAATTGCTACAATTTTTTTTTTACATTTTATTCTTTTTATTCCCTTTGCCGTTACACTTAATTGCTACAATTTTTTTTCATTTGTTTTTTCACTTCACTTATCACTAAACTTAAATGCTACATTATTATTTTTCACTTACACTTAATCTTCGTCGGTGATGTTTTCAACTTCATCAGTGACGTTTGCATCTTTTTCATTGATTTTTTGCTTTTTCGACACGCTTTTTTGACTCTGATCTGCAGGGCGTTTCAATAAAAAACCTATCCATGGTGGTTGTTTCTTCCTTCCCTTCAGAATTTTTCTGAAATGCGTTAGGCAAGTGTCATTACACAACGCCAACGCATGACCAGTTGCCACTTTTTCTGGATGCCTCTTTTCTATAAATTCTGAAATTTTCTCCCACATTCCCAACATCTCCTGTATCTCCTTTGTAGAGATAACCTCCTCCTCCCCTATCTCCACCGCACTACCCCCAATTTCTCCAAAACCTCTGTATGCTGCATCTCCTGTAGCTCCTTTAACTGCTCCGTAGACAGTTCCTCGGAGTGCTCCTCGACGAGCTCGTTTACATCTCCTTCATCCACCTCCAGGCCCATGGACTTTCTGAGGCTCACAATCTCCTCTATCACTTCCGCTACATGTCCGAAGCCCTTCGAAGTACCTTTCGGACACAGCCTCAGGCCACAGCTTCTTCCATGCAGAGTTCAAGGTCCTCCTTGTAACATCCTGCCAAGCCATATCGATAAATCTGAGGCATATCATGATGTTAAATGGTCCTTCCAGAACTCTCGAAGGGTGAGGTTTGTGTTCTCCGTTACATCAAAGCAGCGGCGGAAAACGTGCTTCGTGAAGAGCTTCTTGAAATTAGCAATCACCTGCTCGGTCCATGGGCTGGAGGAGAGGGGTGGTGTTCGGTGGAAAGGTAGAGAACATTAATAAAAGAAACTCTTCGAGGATGTCAGTCTTCGAGGTTCGGTGGGTGAGCAGGAGCATTGTCAAGGACGAGAAGGCTTGCAGGGGTAAGTTATTTTCAAGGAGGTACTTTTTAACGGAAGGACCAAAGACCAGGTTTACCCAATCAACGAAGAACTGTCTCGTGACCCACGCCTTCGGTTATGCCCTCCACATAACCTGCAGTTTTTCTTTTAAAATTTTTGGGACTTAAAGGCTCGGGGATTTTCCGAATGGTATACGAGCAGTGGCTTAATCTTGCAGTCACCACTGGCATTAGCGCACAATGTGAGGGTTAACCTATCTTCATGGTTTGTGGCCTGGCATCTTCTTCTCCTCTGCTGTTATACAAGTCCTCTTTGGCACTTCTTCCAAATAACCCTGTCTCGTCACAGTTGAAGACTTGCTGGGGGACGTATCCTTCGGCTCTATCAATTCAGCGAAAGTTTTCAGGTAATCTTCCGCTGCCTTCGTATCAGAGCTCGCTGCATCACCATGCCTCACGACGGAGTGAATGCAGACCTTCTTCTTACAGTTGTCGAACCAGCCCCGACTGAGCTTTAAACGACATGTGATGCCACGTCCGTTGAAGTGCCTGGTGTCTGCTTCCAACAAGTCACCGTAAATGACTCGTGCCTTCTCGCAAACGATAGCCTCGGCCCACGGTATTCTCCTGCGAGCTCCTTCTCCCTCACCCACACCAAAAGCAGCTTCTCCATCTTTTCATGAACAGAGGTCCGCAGCTTCGAAATAAATCATAACGCCCTTGGCTGCGTTATAGCCTTCAGCAAATCCTGCTTGAGAATAATACATATCGTTGAAGTACTACGCTCAACTCCCTCGCCACTCGACAACACGCACTCCACATGTTCATGTTTTGCAATGATTTCACGCTTCATTTCAAGCGACATCATTCGTTTCTTCTAGCACTGTCCTTTGCAGTTACTTTTTTAGGACTCATGGTTGAGTTACACAAAGAGAGTTTGCAAATAACTGCACAATGAAAAACAAGAGCTAAACACAACGCAGACTACTATGGTACGACCGTACTCAACGAAACCAAGAGAACTGAACGAGTGAGTGGCGGGAGATGCGTGAAAAGGCGGGAGTGCGGGTGTTCGCTTGCTTGGCTGCGCACGGTCTCAAAGCTTGCTCCACTCGTAACTCGGATCTAGACTCGTAACACAAAGCAAAAAATCGTCCGAGCAACGGCTCGTAACTCGAAACTCGTAAGTTAGTGCTTCGTATGTCAAGGTATTACTGTATATATATAATATATATATTATATATATTATATATATATATATATTATATATTATTTATACTAGTACGGGCCCGTAGGGGCGGGCCCATAGGTGCGTAAACGACGACTGGATTGGGGCATTATTTCAATTAGATTGGACCAACCGTATCATAAATGGCCATAACTTGGGAAACATACTCAGCCCCAGCGTCAATTGTGACGTCATATCAACGAAGAAGAATTGTGTTGAAGAATTGCCCCCTCTCTCTCGCCCCCCTCGCCCCCCTAGCTCGCCCTTCCTTTCTCCCCTCCTCTCCCGTCCCCTCCTCTCGCAGATATTGGTCGACAGATAAATGCCGTAACTTGGGAACCGCTCGTTCGATTAATATCAAACCTCGAAAAGGCACATCCGCGGGTCCCCAGCAATATTCCTCTCCCCCCTCCTCTCTCGCCCCTCCTCTCTCGCCCACCTCTCTCCCTCCCCTTCTTGCCCCCTCTCTCCCCTCTCGTTCCCCCTCTCTCCCTTCTCTCTCTCCCCTCCTCTCTCCGCCCCTCTCTCTGTAAATGTATTCACAAATGTCTACCAAGCACAACAATTATTCCAACCTGGAATTCCAAACGTCAGCGTGACGTGACGTGTCCCCAGGCACATACTCATGTAACGCACCAGGCTGAAATGTAGCTGAAAAATTCCTATCAGCCGAGTGATGTAGCCAACGTAGCGCTGCCAGTCGTATAAAAAATAGCACATATAATTATGTACACTGTACAGTAACATAATCTATCTACCCTGTTAATCATTCTACCTGTGGCCCTGTTATAATGCGATCGTTGAGGTACATAAAATGTCATCCGCGAAAAAAGCAGGGTCGTGCTAAATCTGGATTCAAGGAAATTCGGCTTTCAAACTGAACCAATGTTTGCACGTTTACCTTCTCGCAAGTAAATTACCTTTGAATTGAAGAATTCCGCGAATAATCGTTTTTGTTAGTCGAAATTAAAACACCAAGTTGTGTTTTAGTGAAGCTTTTTAGTGAATGAAACTTTAGTGAAGCTTCACATACTCAGGTCCCAGAGTCAATTGTGACATCATATCAAAAAAAAAGAGGAAGCATTGTGACGTCATTCGTGACGTCACATGCTTCCTCTTTTTTTCACCTTTTCAACACTGAAAAAGCAATAAAATGGCCGTAACTTGGGAACCGCTCGTCCGATTAATTATCACACCTTGAAAAGGCACATCTGCGGGTCCCGGCAATATTCCTGGCAAGTTCAATGAGATCGGACCGGCGTCGTCGAGAAACGGCGGTCGCAGACAAACAGACAAAACACACACACACACACACATTCAAGCATGCCCGTAGGGGCGTGCCAGTGTGTGCAGCTTCGTGCTTACAGTATCAGGTCCCCAGCATCAATTGTGACGTCACATCAAACGAAGTAGAAGAATTTGTGACACCCCCTCTCTCGCCCCCCTCTCTCCCCCCGTCCTCTCTCCCCCCTCCTCTGTCCCCCTCCTCTGTCCCCTCCTCTCTCGCCCCTCCTCTCTCCCCTTCTCTCTGCCCCCTCTCTCCCCCTCCTCTCTCGCCCCTCTCTCTGTAATGTATTCACAAATGTTCTACCAAGCACAACAATTAATTCCAACCTTGGAGGAAAAAAAGCTTTCAAACGCCTTGGGAAACAGCTGTTTCCCTGGGAAATTCAATCCTTGGGATTAATTAATAATTTGAATAATAATCAAAACTTGGGATTAAATAATTAAATAAATTAATAATAAAATAATAATCAAACCGTTGGATTAATTAATTAATTCAAACCTTGGGAAAAAAACAGCTTTCAAACCTTGGAACACTTGAGAACAGCTGAAATGGAGAGGAAGTACGATATCAAACTTTGAAAAGGCACATAATCAGGTCCCCAGTGTCGATTGTGACGTCATACCATACGAAGAAGAAAAAGAATTGTTGACGTCAATCGTGCAAAAAAATAATAATAAATAATTAAATAAACATTAATTGTGACGTCATTTGTGATGTCATAGCACCGTGTCCTGTCATTGGTTGACAGATAAATGGCCGTAACTCGGGAACCGCTCGTCCGATTTGATATCAAACCTCGAAAGGCACATCGCGGGTCCCGGCAATATTCCTGGCAAGTTCAATCCGATCGGACCTGGTGATCGTCCGTTATAATAATTTGGGAAAAATTGCATGATAAGGTGAGAAGGTGAACGACACCTTCAGCTGCCATATATACACCTTTTCAACACTGAAAAAGCAGTAAAATGGCCGTAACTTGAACCGCCTCTCCGATCGATATCAAACCTCGAAAAGGCACATCCGCGGGTCCCGCATATTCCTGGCAAGTTTCAATGAGATCGGACTGCGGTCGTCAGAAACGGCAGTCGCAGACAGACAGACAGACAGACACACAGAGATTGCTGGAATTATAGATAGATATGCACATAGGTCAAAAAAAATACATACATATATATGTGGATGTGCTTCCATTCAGCCACAAGAGCATCCTTGAGGTCGGGCACTGATGTTGGGTGATTAGGTCTGGCTCGCAATCGGAATTCCAATTCATCCAAAGGTTTTCGATGGGGTTGAGGTCAGGGCTCTGTGCAGGCCAGTCAAGTTCTTCCCCACTGATCTCGACAAACCATTATGTTTGGACTCGCTTTGTGCACGGCGGCATTGTCAGGCTGAAACAGGAAACGGCCTTCCCCAAACTGTTGCCACAAGGTGGGAAGCACAGAATCATTCAGAATGTCATTGTATGCTGCAGTGTCAAGTTTTCCCTTTACTGGAACTCAGGGGCCGAGCCCGAACCATGAAAACCAGCCCCAGACCATTATTCCTCCTCCACCAAACTTTGCAATTGGCACTATGCATTCGGGCAGGTGGCGTTCTCCTGGCTTCCGCCAAACCCAGATTCGTCCGTCAGACTGCCAGATGATGAAGCATGATTTATCACTCCAAAGAATGTGTTTCCACTGCACCAGAGTTCAATGGCAGTGAGCTTTACACCACTCCAGCCAACACTTGGCATTGCGCATGGTGATCTTAGGCTTGTGTGTGGCTGCTCGGCAATGGAAACCCATTTCATGAAGTTCTCGGCGAACAGCACTTGTGCTGTCGTTGCTTCCAGAGTCAGTTTTGAACTCAGTAGTGTGTGTTGCAACCGACGACGATTTTTCCTCGCAACGTGTTTCAGCATTCAGCGGTCCCGTTCTGTGAGCTTGTGTGGCCTACCACTTTGTGAATGAGCTGTTTTTGCTCCTAGACATTTCCACTTCACAATAACCGCACTTACAGTTGACTGGGGAAGCTCTAACAGGGTAGATATTTGACGAACTGACTTGTTGGAAAGGTGGCATCCTATCATGGTGCCACGTTAAAAGTCACTGAGCTCTTCAGAACGGCCTATTATATTGCCAATGTTTGTCTTTGGAGATTGCTTGGGTGTGTGCTTGATTTTATTTATACACCTCTCAGCAATGGGTTTAGCTGAAATAGCTGAATCCACTCATAAGAAGGGGTGTCCACATACTTTTGGCCATGTCGGAGTTGTATCTTCCATATGGTGCATAATGTGGTGGTGTGTGTGTATATATAATAATACATATGAATATATATATAGTATTATATATATATATATATATATATAATATATATATATTATATATATATTATAAATATATATATATATATAATATATAATATAATATATTATATATTACACAATATTTAGGGATAACAGTAGAATATATATATTGTATATCATATCCGATATTTTACCCCCCATGGGTCCCCGTCGCCGTTTGCCTTGATTTAATGAATAAGGAATTTATGAAACCAAAACCTTTGCAGAAAAATAGGTGAAGCAAAGAAATTTACATCACGTGCACGTTGTTTTGATGAAACGCTTTAACAGCATGTTTAACACATGAGGACCAATCACTTTACCTGCAGTATCGAGTTCCTGATTCTTGTTTCCGGATTGAATGTACAAATTTTGGTTCTTTTATGACTAGAAATGTACATATATAATGTACATTCATGTTTCCAGAGCACAATTTATGACTCAGTCACTGATGTATACATGTTGAGGTCATTCATGTCAAGTAGAATTAGTATTAAAAAACAGGAATGAAAAATCCAATGAAAACACAAAATGGATTCTAATATTGCTGCCTCTGAAATGGAGAGGAAAGCCATACACCGATGTGACTTAGCGGAGTAATAGAAAGTCCCAGCTCATCACTTTACACTGAATGTCCCCTCTGAAGAATGAAAGGAGCTAAACAAAGATTAATGTTTCCCATAGAAACAAGCGAGGTTCTAGCCGAAGGAAACCAAAGGAATAACATCACCCAACCTGATCTGAATATAATGGCCGGAACACCACTCGCTGGCTCTGAAGGGGGAAAACAAACTCGCGTCTCATTTCTCAGACTTATCCATGTTGTCCAAGTAATGTGTGCAAGTGGAAATCATACATTAAATACTCTCATGCGCCTGTCCGTAAAATATTGAAGCAATCCATTGTGTACACCACCAGCAAACATGTATCGACCACAACTAGGGAGTTCAAAATGGAGGGGTTGAAGCAACTCCATTTGGTTCAGTGACACGAACACCATTGTAACCTTGCAGAAAAAAATGAAACCAATTAAAGTCAGCTGAAGTCAGCTTGAATATTGTGCTCATGGTTTTGGTTTATTGTGAGACTTTAAGTAAATGAGATAAATCTGAGCTGATAGAAAACACATTTCGTAAAAAGAAACATATATTTTGAAAAAAACAAATATTATATATATATATATATTTATATATTATGTGCACATTTATATATGAACATATACATATATATATATATAATATATATATATATATATATATAATATATTATTATAAATATATATATTATATACGGGTGAGTCAGAAGTAGCGCCCAATTTCTGTCAGTTGATTGTTGTTTGCCATTTGTATTACAGTGTACAAGAAGGTAGAAATAAATGAATGACATGTTATCTAACCATTTATTCAAGAAAAAATTATTACGAAACTGTACAAAGCTGTTTTACTTGCAATTTTCAAAGTGTCCTCCCTCGTGATCGATGCACAATTCAGCAGAGCAGGCACAGAGCGGCACACATGTCTACAGAGTTCGATATCAATTTCCTCAAACTTTGCAGTGATTTGGCCTTCATTCCTGAATGGTACGAGGCTTTTCACAATAAACAAGTCTTTCATGAGCCCCCAAAGAAAGAAATCGGAGGTGTAAGGTCTGGGGATGTGCCGGCACTCGATCGGACCGCGGCGGCCGATCCTCTTTCAGAGAGATTTTCATCAAGCCACTGATGAACATAACGTCCATAATGAGGGGAGCTCCATCATGCTGGAAATAACAGTCCTGAACTTGTACCCTGGGCAAAAAGAAGTTTGCAGCATATCCAGGTAAATTTCTGCAGTGACAGATCCCTCAAAGAAAAAGGGTCCAATTATCCCTAATGGAGATATGGCTGCCTAAACTGACACTCCAGTTAAATTTACCTCCTTCTCAACTGTCACTCTTGGTTTTCGCAGCCCAGTCGACACAAACTGTCTCCTGTAATTGTGCCATTAAGCTTAAAACATGCCTCATCTGACCACCAGATGTTGTCTAGCATTGTGGTCATCTTCGTGAAGTTTAGCTAAGAACTCATCGCAAAATTGAAGACGGCGGTCGTCATTTCCATCATGAAGGCATGCATAAAGCGTGGAATGTAAGGTTTCCATTTTTTTGGTGAAGGATAGGGATAACACTTCATGCTCACTTCCAACTCTGCAGATAAACGGCGAGTTGACTTCTGCGATTTTGTTCCATTCTTCTGATGGCTTCTTCAGCCTTAGCTACATTTGTTTGCCGTTTTCGGATGACCGACTTCTTTGCAGTGGCTACGACCCTGTTGCTTCAAATTTCTCGACAATCAAAATCGTATGTTTCTTCCCTGAGGTGGGTTAATATCGAAATCTGTGCCAAACGGTGTGCCGCCATCATTGGTTGTTCATTACATTTGTAGTAATGGTTTTACGGCCGCAATGCGTTGATTCATTGAAAGGTAATTCATGTTCAATTTGGTGCAAATTCAGAAGCTTCCAAACTCGCAGCAATAACTGCCAAAACAAAATCAAAAATAAATAAATTGCTAAAATTAATAATCTCACAGACAATTATTAACAACATGACTTCCCAGAAAGAATCTGACAGCCGAAAACAAAAACAGAAATTGGGCGCTACTTTTGACTCACCCTGTATATATATATATATATATATATATATAATTATATAATATA
>CM068966.1:83252369-83266866 GCA_035128595.1 Eptatretus atami
TTTTAACAAATCACATTACTACTTTACTACTTGAACAAATCTTTATCTTATTGCATTGGTTATTTGAAAAGAGTGCCCCTAGGTTAAAAGGGGAGACAAATAAATATACCTTGGATAAAAGAGGGTTATTTTTAGGGGAAAAAAAATATAAATCGCTGAAAATCCCCCATTCACTTACATGGGGAAAAGTGAGCCAGAATCAGTATATTCACTCCACATGTGTCCTTCCAGTCACGAGATTGTCTTGCCTTGGTCATGTCCTTCTTCTGCTCTCCAGTGTTGTAGTCACACCTGTGAGCTCCTGCATTGCCTGGTTTATTTCTGCACAGGCAGGCATTGATAGTGGCCATACCAGCCGTTGTTGCTCTGTCATTCCTCGCCCTCGTGTGAGCCCCCCACTGGTCTTCAAACTTCTCATCAGAACTTTGTCGATGATCAGGTCAGATGAAAGACCTGCCCACAGGCGATCACTTCGTCGAACCACATGGAACCCCTCATCAAAACGTTGTTGGACATTTGGGATGTTGAGTTTTGAGGTTGGACATCTGCTGCAGATACACCCTCGCAGATTTGGCATACAGGTTGTGGCCGAGGCTGCCAGGTAAGGCAGCATTTCCTGGATGCCTGTAGATGTAGTGCCCAGTTTCCCAGTGCGCTCTGCCCGGATATTTGCATAGAATGTCTAGCATGTCCATATACTGAACCCAGAGCGCTGAAGTTCGAGAAGATATCTTTGCAGACTCGGCATGCTTCTGAAGGTGGTCTTTGATCGTTTCAAGATGTCAGACTTGCATACTTCTTTCGACAGACTGGGGTTGGCAGAAGTGTGACAGGGTTTTGTGCCACTTCAGACATCAATAGCTCCAGCTCCTGAAAAGATGTTACGTGTCATTAGGTGCAACTGCCAGGCTGAATGTAGACCATGAGATGCACATGCAAGAAGCACAACATTGAGTGCACTCCAGCTTGTGGAAACTGCAGGGGCTCTGGCTGCACAAACACTCCATGTGACAATGATGAGGATGATGACGACATTGTCGAGTTCTAACTTTAATACGCTTGATTTTTCTCAACATGTATAGTAAGTTTATAATGGATGTAGTTTCTGAGTTTAATGCAAATTTTCATTTTCATTAGGAAACCTTCGTCAGGCAGATGTGATTGCCCGAGTGGAATTGTGAATTTTGCATGTTTCAATGATTTACATAATTATATTGTATTTGCCATAGACTTGATTTCATCTTGTGGCTTTCAACGTTTCTTATTTTTTTTTTGTCCAGAGCCAAATCAGTATCAGGTAAAAAAAAAAATTTTCGGGACAAAAAATTGACATTTTTGGACAAAAAATCTATTATTTTTTTATTTTACCCTCAATACATTTCACTTTTAATAATTATTCTTGTATATCAATATACTGACCATAACTAGAAATAATTAGAATGCAGAAAAACATATATTTACATCTTAAAAAATCAATCTTTACAATTTTCTCATTTTCCCCGAAGCCGGGTGGCGCCATATTGGATTTCCATGATTGCAGGACTTTCCCCCGGAGGATCCCTTAGGACTTTTTTTCTGTCACTGAGGATATATCCAGGAATCAAAATCTGTTGAGTTTGCTTTTGTTGCAATTTGTGGGTTGGTTGACCAAATATTTCTGCTAAATGCCTGTACTATTGTGTGGATGAGGGAAAGGCAGTGGACATAGTATATCTAGACTTTAGAAGGCATTTGATAAGGTACCACATCGGAGGTTGTTAGCCAAAGTGAAGGCTTGTGGAGCGGCTGGTCAGGTAGCTAATTGGATTGCAAACCGGCTTAGTGGTAGAAGCAAAGAGTGACTGTGAGTGGGAGGATGTCTTGCTGGAAGGATGTAAGTGTGGGTGCCTCAGGTATCAGTACTCAGACCATTACTATCCATGATTTACATCAATGATTTTGATAATGGGGTAAAGAGTAAGTTTTTCAAATTGCGGATGACACAAAGCTTGGAGTAAGGTGGATAGTAGGGGGGTGGTGACCAGATTCAGGAAAGTATTGATACTTGTATAGATTGGGCAAAAGATTGGCAGATGTAATTTAACCTGAGCAAGTGTAAGGTGTTGGGGATGGGAAAGAACAATGAAAATAGAGATTACAGGATGCAAGGGTAATTTTGGAGGGAGTCCCACAGCAGAAGGATCTGGGGGTGGTAATAGATACGGGAGGTAAGCAGGAAGCACAGTGCCAGGAAGCTATAGGTAGAGCAAATAGGGTTTTTCGAGTAGGTTGTATTCGGAGGGGATCAATAATTATTAATCAAAAGAGGTGGTGTTAACTTGTACAGGAATTTAGTGAGGGCCACATCTGGAATATTGTGTGCCGTTTTGGTCACCACAGTTCCAAAAGGACATGGATGCCATCGAGAGGGTTCAGCGCAGGCTACTATATTGAGTGCAGATAAAATAAGTGCAGATTAATTATTCAACAGAGTAGACAGTGATAGGACCAGGAGCCTTAGCTTGAGAGTAAAGAAGAGGAGAGTTACGACGGTAGCAAGGCAGGGGACTTTTACTCAGAGAGTAGTTAATGCATGGAATGGTCTCCCTGGAAAGGAGTGGCAGCAGGAAAAGTAGATAAGTTTAAATTAGAATTAGATAGGTACCTGGAAGTTATGGAGATAGAGGGGTATGGGGATGTTGATAGGACTTTTTGGTAGTTTGAGCATTGTTGGGTGATTGTGTATGGAGTGCGTTTGGTGGGGGTCTTGTCAAGGGGTTGTGTGGTTGATGTTGTGTGGTTGATGTTGTTGTTTTTTAACCAAGCCCATGCCCCTCCCGTGAGGGGAAGAAAAAGGGGGGGGACTTCAAAAATTACATAAAATACCAAAAATACAAAACCCAAAAAATACAAAAATACAAAAAATAAAAATAAAATACAAAACAACAAAAAAACCCCCAAAACAAACAAACAAACAAAAAAAAATTTATTTCATTAATTAAAAACATTTTTTTTGCATTTTCTTCCTTGATCCTGTGTTGAAGGGTTGGTGTGGTGCTCGCACAGGCATGATGGGCTGAATGCCTCCACCTGTGTTGGATTTCCATGTTTCCTTGTTATATAAACTAGCGGGGTATGCTTACACATTTTAACAATAATGAACAATGCTTCCCATTGTCTCGGGTCGCTCACCTGTATTTGGTTTTTAGTTTTTTTTTTCATTTATGGAACACTTCCAACAGTTCTGAGATTTTTTACCTGTGGATAAGCTTCAATATCCATCGGTACACAAATTACAATGCTTCCCATGTCTCAGGTCACTCACCTGCATTTGCTTTTTTTCATTTAATTATATTCTTATTCATGGATGCTTTCAATGGTTCTGAGATTTATTCCCCAGTGTATTTGGCTTTTATGTTCATCGATCCATGAAATTTCAGCTTTCTATGGCACCCGAAGGTTCCTATCTTTAATATCAGTTTGTGGAGTTTGTCAGTCAGTCATTGGTTAAAATGAGGTTATTATATATACTGAAATGCAAAAGAAACTTACCACTTGTTTGAAATGTAAATAAATTTGTAACAGTTCAAAATAAAACAAACCAACAATTGCTAATTGAAACATTGGTATTTTATTGATGACATGTCAAGTTTTTGACCAAGATACACCATCTCATAAGTTTGTTCTACAGTACAGAACAGCACAGGGTGCAATGTCAGTCCCCTTTCAATAGCGTGTGTGGCCACCATTGTTTTGGATACAGGCAGTGCATCGTCTGCGCATACTGCCTACCAGTCTTTGGATGGATTGCTGCTGGATTCTGTCCCACTCAGTCCTCAATGTCTGAAGCCATCTGACTTAGGACCATCTGCCTGTCCTGCCTTGCAGTGGTGACTCTTGGCCTCCCTGATCGAGGTCTGTCATCTGCAGAGTTGTGGAGGGTGTCTCTGTCCACCAGGGCCGATATCGTCTGGTGTGAACAGCCAAGGCGACGTGCCACCTCACGGTAGCTCAATCCGCCTTGCAGTATGACCAAGGCACACTGCCGTTGATCCCTTGACAATCGTGCATGTTGATTGAAATGCCCATTTTGCACTGGCCTTTTTAAAGCCAATATCAAGACATCACGTGCAGCTCATTAAAACCCCTTGGCTAATCACTGACAGTCAAAACGGCTGTTCAACAGCTGTGCTATGAAGTGACCATTGAAGGTTCAAGTGACCATCCGTGACCGTTTTGTCTGACAGTGAGGAACTATTGTCCACAAATAAGTTCACACATTTACTACACGCAGTGTTATTGTTGATATTTGAAGGTTTAAAAGGTGGTAAGTTTTCTTTTGCGTTTTCGATATATATATATATATATATATATATATATATATATATATATATATATATATATATATATATATATATTATACATACAACATTCAGCAGTGTTGCATGCTTGCCCACTCGAAACAACTACTCCAGTACAACCTACGTGTGCAGACATCATAAATGTAAGCTTTATATATTTTATGATGTGGATTGTGAAAAAGCTTGAAATATTAAATTAAGTGTATTGTGGTTGCATTCTGCAAACAGCAATAAACTCAAGGAAATAAAGAATTAGTGATTGTAATGAGATCCTTATGGAAGATTACAGCTGTATTAATTATTAATCTAAATATGTCAAGAGGTTTAAAATAAGAGTTGGAAAAGGTGCGTGATAGCATTGCCAAGCAACAAATTCAAGATAAGCTCCATTGTCTTGGGTGAAGAAAAGGTCATGCTTTTCACTGCACAACCTTCTACGGCCGTTGCTTAAAGTGAAATGAAAAGCTTTGCGTGCACTGCTGAATATATCAGTAGTTGCCATGGCAGTAGTCTGTGAAGCATTCCATTTCTTTGTCCATTGTTTTAGGTCACGTGACCCCTAGTGAGCAGAACGAGGCTGCACAGCCAACTTTTATTTCTTGATATTTTCATTTATGGAAATTTTCTGACTGTTTTGTGATTTTCTTGGGATATTGACTTCGAGTTGCAGCAGTATGGAAAATTTTAGCTTTGTATTCCACCTAGAAGATATTAAACATTTATATCAGTGAGTGAGTGAGAGTCAGTGGTTAGAAAGAGAGCTGTTTATATATTACATGCACATGCTCATACACACCTTATGCGAGATGCTTGTGGGGATTAAATATATAAGTGTGTGGAGATGACTTGGTGCAATGTTCTTTGGACAGGTTGAATTGAAAAATCTTGATTATTTTTTTCCCCATTTGACAAAGAACACAATTTGTGCAGAATTGAATAACAATATAATCGAAAGGAATACAGATAGAAAAGGAAATGTTTTATTATTATTAAACACATGATAATTATGTGTAAATGTGTGAAAGGAAACACAGATAAACAGGCAAGGAGAAGACTGGTTTGTCAGCTCGGGTACCGTGCTATTATTGCAGGTTATGAACCTTTAAAACGTTTGCTGAAAGCTTCGCCCACATTTATCATAATGCCCCAATCAATACAATGACTTGTCTCATGAGATGATAAGGATTAACTGAGCATGTGTTGGAGGCTAAGTCCTTCCAGTGAGAAATAAAATGTCACTCCCCTTCCACTTTCTTGCTCTTAAATCAGGGTGACTTGACATCCTAATTGTGGTGAAGAACTACAGCTTTCTGTATGACAGTCTGCCACACAACAGTGTAGCACAATGAGGAAGAAAAATTAATTTAAAATAGAAATGAATCCAGTTGGGTATACTATTGTGGTACAGTGGTAGCAGCTTGATGAGGACGGACACTTGACTGGCATCGCAGAAGCTGTGGGTTGAAATCCAGCTTAAAGCAGTAATATTAAAATTTGGAATTTAAGCTTCAGGAAGAAGAGTTTGTTTCAGGAGACTGGCCATGACATTATTTGATTGTCAGTAAAACAAAACAACAATACCTGGCTCATGGACAACCTTCATGGACAGATATAATCTACCTACCAAACCTTGTCTGGTGTACATGATGCTCGTTCACCCACTGTAATTGACAATTATTCCCTTCCATTGTTGTATAGTAGGTCATTCTGAATGACCAATCCTTCTTTACTTACAACGTAAATTAAAATACATCAGATGACCGTGGAATAGGAACGTGAACAGGGATGAAAAGTTCAACAAACAAAGTAATGATAAAGCACGAGAGTCCATGATACCTTAGATAAAACAATACAACTCCATACCCAGGAAACCCTGAAATATAAATATTTAATTTTGGGGGCAGGTCTCTGGGGGGAGAATTTGAAAGACTGGTAGCTCAAATGTATCCGGTACAAATAGAAAGATATAAAGCCACCAGCAGCCACCAGCAGCCACCATTTTCATCTTGGTTGGTGATGTTAAAGATCTGAGGTTATCTTTCAAAAAGATTAAGGCATTATGTGCTGATTAGGCAAGCCCAATTATAACTACCTCTTCAATTAATCTCCAGATATTTGGGCTTAGGTTCAATACATTCGATAGTCAATCGGACGTAGGCCAAATCCAAAGTAACTTAGCCTAACACCCAGGTGAGCATAAGGTTGACGAGAGTGATTTGGAACCAACTCCAACTAACTAGGTGTAGCACTTTGGGGCAATCCCCAAAAAAACGACAGAGTACTTGAGGACAGGGTAGTAATTTGGGCTTCTTACACCAGTACTCCTTGACAAAATATTTGCATACAAATTTACTGCAGTACTGGAATATGGATACAGCATAGGAATAATGGGCCAAATGTGGTTGGGGCTTATTAGATTATAGTTTGAGAATGTAAATAAAACAAAAATTAAGTGAATTCTGAAACTACAACTACAACTAATACTATAATGACCCCAATAATTACAATGTTCTTGTGGCATTGGCCAGGGAACGTTTTTGGCCCAAGTCTTTCACGAACTGGCTGGCCAGGCCCAATGTTCGCCTGAAGGTGACGGACATTTGAAATTTCTTCAGCGTGCCGGAAATACCTCGCCTACTCGATGTAACGTATAGCATTGGATCTTTAGTGTCCACCAATTAATGCCGGTAGATGGGACGCCCAGTTTAACGTCCATCCGAGGAAAGACACATATTGATGCCTTGCACTGCCTGCGAAAGGATGGCAGTTTACAGCTGGGCTGAGAGTCAAACCCAGGCCAGACAGCTCAGAGGTGATTGTCTGCATACCAATAGGCTATATATCCTCCCAGCCCAAAGTGAATTCTGTAAGTCAGCATTTAAATTAGTAGCGATCGAACCGAACACACCAAAATGACAAAAGATGGAGCTTTCCATGCGTGGAACGTTCACACGCCTCAAAAAAGCTTGGGTTTTGCTATTCCGGACCGTGGAGCATGGAGCGCAATGCAAATTTGGAGGAATTTATATGGCCAGGTGTCATGTGAACAAGCATCGTGTTTTCCAGGAAGGGATAAAAAATATTCTGCTAACGGAGATTTCACCAGGGCCCCTTTAATCGGAAATCCAATGACCCCAAGTTACGCAGAGGCTATAAAACCAGTTGTAAAATTGAAAGCAGGATGTGGGGAAGCTCTTAAGCTTTTACAAACGCTTTCTGGAAAATGCACAGGGCTAAAAAAAATAAAAAATCTCACAGATCTTAGGCTTCAAGACAGGCTTAACAGATTGGGCATGCACTTGCCGAATTATCGACGCAAGAGAGGGGACATGATCCAGGCCTTCCATAACTTTAAACGGCGTCGACAGTATTTCTCAAGATCATTTGTTTGTAAAGACAAGATACCAACTCACGAGAGGCCACGAATGGAAGTTATTTTTTTTGAGCAGGGGAAGTAGGACTAAACATCAGAAAAGGATTTTTTAGTCAAAAGATCATCGCTGATTTGAAGTCTTCCACAATACGTAGTTTGAGCCTCGACAGTGTAGGCCTTTAAGACTCTTTTAGGTCATCACTGGCCCGATCAAAAGTACCAATTTATCAAAAGTATCAATTTTGCAAAGAACGGACGAATCTACAGGATCAATCATCCTCTGCTTCTGTATATATTTCTGTATTAGGCTGCTGCTGCCGATGATGATACTACTACTACTACTACTCGTTCAACGACAATTTTCCCATATTAGGGTGTTGGTCGGCTGATCGCTCCTCCCCACTTAGTCTTGTCAAAAGCATCATCCTCCATTAACCCCAACAACTGGATGTGTCAATTGATCACATCGTTCCAGGTCTTTTTTTTTTGGTCTACATCTTGGACTTTTCTCCTCAACTACAAAACTCATGTCTTTCTTGATCGACACATCCTCTCTTTTTCTCGCCACATGTCCAAACCACCTTTGTCTTCTCTTTCTCAACTCTTACTCGGTGTGACTAGCTTTGAGCCTCTTTCTTATGGCCACACTAATCTGCTTATCCTTTGGTGTTACCCGACACATTCATCTCATCATCCTTAACTCTGTCCTCTGTGTTCTTCTCTCATGTATTCTGTACTAGCAGGGGTACCCGGCATTGCCCAGTATGTTTTTTGTGGGGGCTTAAAACACTTCCCTACACCCAATAAGGAATGGGGTCAGGGATCATTTAATATTACCTTTCACACAGCTATGACGGCTTAGGCACTATAGCGAGATTTTAAAATGGCCCGTCACGGTCACCTGTCCAACTCACAATCCTGGGAGATTTGTGGAAACCCCGTGGAATTGCAACCGTCAAGTGTGACCATGACTATGACACACGAAACCGAGACATCGCAAAATCAACTTCACACATAGAGACATGTACTGTACCCAACAGGGTGGTCACAAAGTCCCAACTGTTTTTATTCCAGCCTTTGGAACACTCTCTTCAATCCCACTCTTCCCTCCAGGTCTTCAAAACTGCTTTTCACCACTATCTCTTATCTTCCCCCATCCAAAACCAATATCTTTTGACCCCCGTTAATCCACCTTCTTCAAATTGCCTGCTTTCCTTCCTTTTTTCTTTCTTTCAAGTCCAGCCTTATGGCTGCTGGATGCATCATTGGTTAGGGACGTAGCTATGCCGTTGATGCAGTGTCCCTATTACCAGTACACTGGAACTCATTTTGCCGACCTCGGAAGGATGACAGGCTGAGTCAACCCCACCTGGTATTAATCCAGTGGCGAACGGGGCTCGAACTCAGGACCCTAGGATCCCAAGTCAGCCACCCTAACCGAGAAGCCAACACCAAGCTGCTTTCCTTCCTGAAAGTCCCTGTAGAGTCCATCTTGTTTACCCCGTGAGCCCTGCACCATCCCTCTCCCTTCCACAGATCTCCTCATGTCTGTTCCCCACACTGTTTTGTGCTTCCCTCTCGCACCCCTCGTCTCCTGCTCCCCTTGTTATACATGCTGTGTGTTCGCTCTTATACAATACTTGACAATGTATATATAAAAGAAAAAAACATGTTAATGTTAATATTTTGGTTTTTTTACGACAATAAAAGTTTTGTGTATTCATAGTTTACATTTCTACCTCTTGTGTGTTCATTGTATTAATTTATCAGGTTTCTGCGGAGGGGGTAACGGGACTTTGTAAATACCCTGTAGATTATTGGTGAAGAGGTATTGTAAAAGTGTTACCTTGGAGGTGGAATTCGATGTTATTCGTCGAAAGGATTCTCGTGAAGTTGCCGTCGATGTTTCTGGGTTAAGTTTGATCCCGATCTATAAATATGGTGTCATTCAGGAAGAAGAGGAAGAAGAGGATGAGAAAGAAGAAGTTGTACCACCAACTTCGACCGCTTCCGGAGGAGGTTTATTTGTGTTAAAATGTCTGGTGATTGTTTTGTATTTATTTATACATATATGTACTTGAATATAACTGCACGACCTCAGTTGCGTCCCAGCAGTCAGTCAACCCATCAATGCAACATCACTAATCAAACTTTACTCTCCAGAGGATTTAATGTATTACAAGTCTGAAGACGACAATTGGTTCATGAGCAGTATTTGACGATGTAGATTGTTTCAGAAGTCAAGGATGAGACAATGTGATAATTTTTGACCAAGTTATAAAAATGATCAACATGATGTGGTACGGTAACAGTTTATTAGCTGCAAAATGTCAAAACCCGCGTTTCGTTCAACAACTTTCAAAATTTGACCTTTGCATAACTTTAAAGGTCACAAAACAATGTTGTGGACATTAAAATAAGGAAACAGGATACGTGCTATAGCTTATTGTAGTTAGTTCGTCGAAGAAGGTCGAAAACCCGGTTCGATTCCACAACTTTGAAAATTTGATCTTTGTGAACTTTAAATGTCAAGGATTATGACCTTTGGTGCAAAACTTCCTCTGCAACATTCCAGGAACAATATAACATCATATCGGCTATATGGCATTTCGCACTCCTCGGATTATCCATACTTTGATGAAATCAGCGTAAAAACAAACTTGAAGGGGACGCCATGGGCAAGGTGTTCGAGATAGAGCAAAATGTTTCAAGACTTTAGGTGGGGAATGACCTCAAGATTATGCATAAAAAATATTGTCTCCAAGCTCTCAAAGTTTGGGTGGTCGTATGATTTTTATGTCAAAATTCGCATTTTCTAAGTTCGTGACCTTGTGACCTTGACCTTGGGACGAAAATGAAAAATTGAGCTCCGTGGGGCTATGCAGCTGCCATTGGGCTAACCAAATACCGAAACCCTGCCAGATTCGACAAACCCCCTCAGAGAAGATGTGACTTGAAATCGGCTACCCCCTAAAAACACGTTTTTTGGGCGTGGCTCCACCCATAATGGGCGCAGCATGCCCATTCTCAGGAAAACACAACTAGATCATGATATAAACCTCCCACACAAATTTTATCAAGATCGGATCGAACCCACGGAGCTATGCTCGGGACAGACAGGACAGACAGACAGACAGACAGACACACACCCATAACGAATATAGTGGTGACTTACTGACTCGTGAACCAATTAGTTACAACTCTCTTCACATATTCCATTATATGATAACACATTAAATCATGCACATCTTACCTTAAATATAGTTCTCTCCTCCTCCTTCGCATGGTAGCACAAGGCTGTGAGTCGCATCATTGACTGAGGGTGCGCTGCGCCGCTGATGCAGTGCCCCGATTACCAATGCACTGGTACTCATTTCACCGACCTCGGAAGGATGACAGGCTGAGTCAACCCCACCTAGTGTTAATTCAAGAAAGGGGCAGGGGTTAAAACTCAGAACCCGAAGATACCAAGCAATGGCTCTCTTATAGTATAGGTTAGGCGATTAATAAATAAATAAAAACTGATATCTACCAAACCCATAATCACACAGGAAACCTTAATGACTAGCTGTTGGAGAGAAACAAATTTGCTGACGGCATACAACCCAAAGGTTTCCATGTCGGCCATGGGAGTTGGGTTGAGCTTGAATGACGAAACCTTTTGAAAACATTCTCCATTCGCAATTTCCTTTCTGGGTCGCTGTATCACGAGTTAATAAGGCCAAGTAACGACTGTCGGTTTCTGGAACACACGTTATGATCATTATCAGAGGAAAAGGCACAATGACACCTTCATACAGTGATCATCCACAAAGATGATGTTCAAACTATAAATGGAGGTGTTCTCAAAGCAACCGGCTTGACAAGCACGTGGCAGAAACCCTCAGTTATTCCCATCTTGTGTGTTCTCGGAATGTAAAATCTCAATCTGACATTTCCCTTCGATTCCTTTTCACTTATTCTGTTACTCAAGAGTACCTTTTAATGGTGACAAAAGCTGTTAACGAATATCTCAGGAGGATGCAGTGTCCATCAGTCGAATGAGGTCAAATCAATTCCTTTCTCTTTCCTATCTTCTTCGGATCACACTCACAGAATTGGGTACTTAATAGTGTTTCAGAGTGAAAGAGTAACCCTTTGACCCGTGTAATGTATTTATTAAAGGAAGGGTGACGCTTCTGCTTCCTCTTAATTTCATCCAAAGGAAGGGCCTAAGTGGAGATTTTTTGGGGGTTTCACGATATGTGTGCAAATCTTGCCTTGCCTAATAACATCAGCTTTATCTTCATGGTGTAATGTTCCCTTTAGAGCCATTGACTGAAGTTTACAATGGAGTCAGGCTTACGACTGGAATTCTCTGATGAAACGGATAAAACTATCAACATCATAACCATCGTCAATGCACCATACTCCGGTGCTTCCGAAACAGGTTTTGGGGCACTGCACGGGTTATGATGAGTGGTTTGCCCTTGCCCTACCAGAATACAGTCAGGGCAGGAATTCGGAATTTATCTAGGATGCCAGAGAGAACACTGGTGCACTCAGTGCAGAAGATGCTGTGGGATCTTTAGCGTCCAATAACGACCAGCACTGACAGACAGGTCTTCCAGCTTAACGTCCATCTGAGGGACCAGCTTACAGCTGGGCCAAGGTCCGAACCCAGGCAATACAGCTCACAGGTGTAATACAGCTCGCAGGTGTAATAAAGCACACATCATATACCTCCTCCATATGCTGTCTGGCCAGCACGATACAATTATTACAAGGAGCTATGCTCCGGCACCCCCTGCCTTTTGGGTGGCATGAGTAATAGATCTGTGTAATATGAAAGCTAAATCTTGAACGTTTTTTTAAATATCGCATGCACAAGCCAAGTTACCGAGATGGTTGCCATGGCAACATAATTCAGCCAATCACCACCGTGATTTAATTGGGTTGAGATAATGTCACGAGGCATAGATATCTGCAATATGAAAGATGAATGTTCAACGGTTTTTGAAATATCACGGACACAAAAGTACGTGGACGGATGATCGGTCGGTCGGACGGAGCTCATTTTAATGTCCCCGCAACCCCCCCCCCCCCTCCGCCTCCAACCTTGTCGAAGGGGCAGGAGACAATTAGTTTCATAAGAGGTATTTCCCATCCCTCCTCGAACTGTATGCATATTTTACTCCCAATTTTAAAGCATCTTTCTCTAGTATCCCCAATATCAACACATTACTCGAGGCTGTAATAATTGGTACAGCCACCACTATGAAGCTAATCAACATGCAGACAATGCAAGAACATCTGAACAATGTGAATGTGCAACACTCCTGGAATGCGATTCGAGAATGCTTCCAATGGAACCAGCCCTTCAGTTATACCATCAGTGCTGTTTGTACGTCTCCACACGTCCGTGTGTTAGATTTTTGGTGGATTTTAAACACCAGATGCCTCGCATGGATGGCGACCCTCTGTGGAAGAGAAACAGGCACAACGAGAGTGAAGTCATTCTATCTATAAATGTGTACCTCGTGCCATCTGCTGGACAAGACTAACTGATCACCTGGGCCTTTCACCCACGAGCACTCACTATCAAACATGGCATTGGATCGGGATGCAAATAAATATTTCATTTCACTCTTATACAATGTGTCTGAATGGAAACGATGTATTAAACCAGAAGTGAAAAAGGATCATGTTAATTAAATGTACAACTTAGATATCATCAATTACAATTGTGGGTTACAGACACGGGATGGTTGGATAAAAGAGCAAATAATTATTAATGATAATTATGGATACCTAGTTTTAAATCCTACATGGTCACATCATGAAATAGTACAGCTGGATATGTGGATTTTATAACCACCACATGCTGCTGAACAGTTGGAGGGCATCTGTAAATGAAAATATAAATAAATGAAAATAAATGCAGGTCAGCGACGCGAGACGATGGATAGTAATTCTGTATGCCGACAGACAGATATCGAAGTTGATACACCAGGAAAAACGACAGAACCATTGGAAAGCATCCATAAATATAAAATATCAATAAATGGAAAAAAAGAAGAAAATAAATAATTGAAAAAACAAACAAATGCATCTGAGCAACCCAAGACAATGGGAAAGCACGGTTTGTCATTGCTTACAATGTGAAAGCATGTCCCTGCTAGTATGTATGTATATATATGTAGGTGGAGATCAGGGTTCATTTCCGGGTTGCGTGTGCTGTCCTCATGCTTCTGGTGACATCGGCCAGTTTGGCGTGTGCATTAATAACCTGCATAATAATCACAAACACATCAATGATCTAAACTATTCCGAAACGAGGGAGAAAGCAATGTCCTCATTCGAGACTGAACAGAGTTATTCGAGGTGGGAATGAAAGAGAGACAATCGATCAGAGACGGACAAAGTTTAGACCGAGGAAGATTGATGACAGACAAGTTTTCTGATGTTCGTTCATGGTCCAGTGGGACTGGAGAAGGATGGACAGTGGTGAGGTTGTCAAAGCAAGGTCAGAGGAGAGATACGATGGAATACAGAAATATAGCTCATAATTCTATTTCCGTTTGTCCTATGGAGTGTTATAAAGGCAGCCTTAAATGTCACTTGGAGAATCGATTGTAAACAACCCTCTACAAAATAACTACACACAGAAAGTAAAACTGATCAATCTCCCTGTATATGCAGTTCACATTTGGGCCTTGTATGCATTACAAAGGAAGGAGGATGTATGAGACTAAGACAGTAAGAGGGTTGGGAGAAGACAAGAAAACTTCCTACTTTTGAGCAA
>CM068966.1:83270713-83288777 GCA_035128595.1 Eptatretus atami
AAAAGAGAGAAGACTTCCTGAGGCCTGTCGGATTTGTACCTCATGTCATTTGTGTGTGTTTTTTTTTTTGTAAAAAATAAAAATGCTATTATGAATATTATATAGAAATTTAATCAATCCATCATTTTAATTCGTGAAGCGTTGCAGTGAGGTTGCCTTCTGTTTTCAAGTGGTCTCAGCACAGAAATGCCGATAGAGGATTTTAGCTGTTGAAGATCATCTTCCCCTGCCAACCGCTAAGTTTGAATTCAAGTCAATCAGGCTAAGTTTCGGTTATTTTGGGGGTAAATGACGCAGTTATGACTTGTGGCCTCGCAATACTCAGTCCCCATGTTACGATACAGTATACTTGTTACGGTTGTGGGGGTTAGATGAAGTGGATTTCATTAGGAGAAGAATAGGATTGTATAAGAGTTGTTTTTGGTCCGTGACGTGTAGAGAAACATCATTCGATGTGAGCTTAAGTGTAGCTCGCCACCACACCGGGGGGGGGGGGGGGGGGAGGGTGGTGTTCCGTTTCATCTTCAGATTGGGATTATAGGGATAAATTGCTCTAAATATGTGATTGCCCCCGTGAACTTATGTAATTTAAATCGTTGACGGCAGCCGTATTATTATATTATACTTATATTACCGCACTCCGATTATCGAGAAGTGTTAACATCAAACCGTCATACCGAAGAAAAAAAAAACAAACCCAGGGAGTCCTGGAACAGCTGACAACTTAAACTCATTCATTGCGTGTTTTTCGACTTTACGAGTAACGTACAAGTAATCGGTTGTCGACGTGTGTCAACCGATCGCGTAATCCGTGCCTACAGACACGTTACTCATAGGTTAGAAATATGTTTCGGGTACGCTAGAATCATTACCGTCGACAAGTGTTTTCGACTATGAGTAATCTTACAAGTATACGTGTGTCGACGTGTGTCAATGATCACGTAACTGTGCCACAACTTATGGCCGAGCATTATGCGGAACGTGTGAGTCATAACGCTGTGCAATACGTGGATAAGAATTTCAAGCATGGAAAATTTGTCTAAGCACCTCGGCATAACTACGACGTATGCCAGCGTGACAAAGATGTATGCCATTCGTACGTACGACGTTCCAGTGTGCTCTAAACGTGTAACAAACTTACCCATAATCGTATTCCGAGCGTGTGCCTAGCGTTCCTAAGCGAAATTTGCATCGTCAGGTCAATTCGTGGCTAAACGTCAAAGGTGGTGACAGGCCTTTAGGTAAACCGTGGACCAATATTTGCTGTCTCTTCGTCACTGGAACAGCCAGGAGAAAGTCCTGGGAATTCCGAAGATTGATAGAGGTACTGGGAGTCTCAGGCGAAGGCTTTGTTTGTACGCAATTCAAAAGATGGAACCTCATCGACCAAATCAAAGGAACTTATATTGATACAGACAGCCTAGCAACACCTGGCTTCACAGAGGTGCGTGCCATGCAAAGATCCGAAGAAAGCTCTGGACTTGGAACTGGTTCTGGATTGCATGCCGTCACCATATGGAGTCACTAAGCAATCAATTGGTAAATCATGCTGTCCAGGATGTCTCTCTCTGTATTTTTGCCGCATCTGGAGGTCCAAAAAGCAAACTTTTAAGCGATTTCAAGAAAGATGCGCCAGCATAAATTCAAGTGCTTTTGCTGCAGCAACCGAATGAAGCTCTTGCAAAGATTACAGTATGTGCAGATTGCGGCAAAGATATATGCTTGGATTTATTTACCAACAGTTGTCCTCAATGCGCAGCAAACCAACGGATGAATTTAATCAAGAATTCTTGCGCTTGTCCCTGCCTGGTTCCTTGGCGAGGGTGAAGAGAAGTATCATTTCGAAGCTCCATCTAGCGGTCGGTCCTCGCACTCGAACCCGGCGACCACAAAATCAATAGTTACTGGATTTCAAATCCTTGTCACTCTGATCATTGCAATCGTTGCATTTTGGGGTCAAACCTGATGTTCATTATCGCTTTTGAGTGCCCTGATGGCCATCTCAAAACCCGACCTGGTTTATAAAGATTTGGGTGCCCGACACTAAAGATTTAGTGCCCTGGCACCTGGACATCACGTTAATGTCGAGCCCAATTCGACTGTGGCGGAAATTACCGCGTTTGGTGGTTGAATGTATTTACAAGTCGTATTCCTTTATCATATCATAGATGTAAGTTGAAACCTTCTCAAAATTATGATATGGAAGTATGAAATGTTTGTAATGCAATAAAATTTTATTTTAAACAAAACGACAAAAAAGGCCTCCAGTCCTCTGGTGAAGTGCCTGCTGCTGTCTATAATAATACTGATAATAAAGCAGATTGTTCAAGCTTCTGCTTCTCTGTGTTGGGTCTCTGCTAAGGAATGTTCGGGTGGGTACGATGCAGATGCATACTTGGCTGTCGACATTTGCATCTGATCGTTCACCACTGGAATAACTCCTGCTGGTGATTGGATTACAATATTCCGCCATTCGGACACATGCATACACACTGCTGTAGCTGCAATCCTTTACTTCTCATCAACTTTATTTTGTTCCTAACTCTCACGCTTTGTTATTGGTTCTTAACAGATGTTCTTCATTGTCCTTGCTGCAAGTGAGGCTCATACTTATCTATGTTTTCCTTTTTTTTTGTCGTCTCCATTGGACAGAATGTAAATGGGGTTTATGAAATTTAAAAAATATATTATCAAGTCGAAATATTTTCATTGAGAATAAATTGGACTTCTTGAATCTTCGAAGCATGGGGAGCAAACTTAGAGAAATAAATTATCTCTTTTTTTTTTCAAAACACTTTTCAAATGCAGTCTGTAGTGGTTAACAAGTACAATGGTGGTGTCATGGGTCAGATAAGCGTCTGCTCTGAGTTCTGGAGCTATCGGCCATAGTTTTAACCAGACCATGGCCCCAAGTCAAATAAAGACTTCTAAAAATCGTACATCGCTGCTTTCTTTGCTCGATGTTCAAGCATTCAGATAGGAGAGAATACAAACAAGCAACTATAGGTTTGCATGTGCAAGTGCAGGCTTGGTGGCTCTCAAATTGTCTCCTGCATTGAAGTTCTTTGGAATGGAAGTTCATATTTTTTCATATCTTGTTTTATCTTTTTTTTTTTTGTATACCTGTCGAGGGCCTCGTATGAAGAGCTAACACACCTAACGTCACATTCAAGGGGGCATGAGACAGAGGGGAAAGGGAGTGGGTAAGTGACAAAATAGTGGGGAAACCAGAGAACATTTTGGAGATCTGTGGAAAGGGAGAGGATGGGACGGAACATGGGGAATAGAAGATGGACATTACATGCGGACTTTCAGGAAGAAAGCAGGGAATTGAAAAGGGAGGTTGGCTTGGTGGATTATCGGGGTAGAAACAGATCGAGGATTTGGATGGGGTGATGATAAAGAGGTGTGGTGAACATGCTGGTTTGATAGGCTGAGGGAAGAATGGGAATGAAGAGAGTGAGGGAGTTTATTCAAAGCCAAGAAAAAAGAGGAATGAAAGAGGAAGTGAGCAGTGATTCGTGATTTTGTAGTTTTTACAGAAGGGGGTTGTTGGCTGGACTTTGAGCGCCCTGGCGCAAATGTGGTGGGGACAAATCGCAGAGAGAGCAGGGTGAGGCTTGGAGAGGAAGACCGGTAGAGAGACAGAAAGACCAACCGATCCAACCTGTGGGTGATTGAGTGAGAGGTCCAAAGACCAGCCTCATTGCGGGAGGATGCCAATGAATCAGAAGATGCTTGGTTTCTACAGGCGTGAAAGCCGAAGCAAAGGTGGGAGGCAGGAGCACCAGCCCAGAGGGGAGAAGCAGTACTCCATCAGGCTGCGAACCAAAAGCTTGTGTAAGTGGTCAAGGAGTCTCAGGTTGGCCGAGAAGGACCTTGCACGACGATGATTCCCAGTCGGCGACTGGCTTGGAGGCGAATGGTTGAAATGTGGCTTTCCCCAGGAAAAGGTCATGGCAGATAGTGAGACCCAGAAAAGCTTTGAAAAGAAAAGGACTGTCTTGCCAGAGGATTGTGGAGAAAGTGGATGGGGGGGGGGTTCTAACGGTCCTTTGCGAAGAGATATCGTGAGAGTGGTGAGATTTGTCCGGAAGTTGAAAGACATGTGTCCACGTGTTTGGACCGAGTTTTTGAATTTTAGTTCCAGAATCAGTCAGTGGAGCGAAGGAAGCTGCTTGTGCTTGCCCGGTCTGAGGATGGACCGGTTGGTCACGGCAGAGGGTGGAGTCACAGCAAAGAGATATAGAGGATTCCCAGATAGTCGAAAAGATCATTGATGAATTAACCAGAAAAAGAACAGGGCCCAGAACGCTACCTTGAGGAACTCCTAGCCTGGTACATGGAAGGGGGATAACAGAACTCTCCATTTAAGGGTCCACATACGTCTTGACTGCTGACATGGAGAGAGAACCTTGCCGAGCCTCTATGAGTGGAGATTGGCCTTGGGAGTTATTTGGAGTTATCTTCAAATAATCAAGTTATGTAACTTCCTCTTAAGTTTTATTCAATGCACTGTTTGAATGTTTTTAATTAAAGCCCACTAATTTCTCTAAATGATGTATCAATGTACCCCACAATTGGCAACATTTCCCTAAAATTGAGTGATGGCTCTTTTGGCCTTTCTCATGAATTAACCATGAACATTTTACGATTTCACAAGCATGGATCCAGTCCCGAGGCTGGGGCAACGTCTTGGATTATGAACAGTTTTGTCAGGAATTTAACTGGACAAAAAGCTCGATATACACCCTGAGGATTTTGTCAAAATTCACACAAAAAAATATGCACAAACATTTGTACAATTAACTTTCAACATGGAGCAAGGGATACTTGTCAACCGCCTCATATCACACCTGTGTAGCGACCACTTTCGAAATGCAAAACCATACCTTCCTGGTGCTCAACCATTATTACCAGAGGCCCTCATAATAACCCTGCCAGGCCTTGATTCATCTTTCAGCGCTGAACCAATATCCAAGCACTGAGACCATTTGCTCAGACACAATAGCATTCATTCCATAGACTATTTGCTGAAATATTCGTTGACTATCCAAGTACCTCGCACTAATTCGGACCCGATTTGCCATCCAGATACCTTAAAATATTGTGCAGGGCAGTCGACTTTGCAGTCAAAATATCCAAACCAATTGTTTGAACAGTCAAGCCGAGGTCGAGTCCGCTAAACCAAACTGGTCGTCGAGGCACCACTATCACCATCCATGAACGGAACCATAGTTCACGGACCAAGTGCTGTCAAGTTTGCGTTGCATATTCTAAATATACTTATGTACTTAAAGATTCTTTTTGCCAAAGGTCATTGATGCGGACATTACGGTTCATAATACATATCATGGAGGAGAGATTTGTACACAAACCTAAATGGAGTGATTAGTGCAAACGTTCAAATTGATGTGAACTAAGTTTACAGCATTACCACACTTCAACTGCCAATGGCATATTTTTTCAGTGTGCTTCTTACTGAAATTCTTGGATATTGTTGTTGACTCATGAAATATGAATGCATAATTTTATTTGTGTAGAAGGAATAAATTATATCTTTTCTTTAAATTTGTTGGTCATAAAGTTGATAGCTTGAACACGTAGTTTTAAGTAGTAAAACTTGTTTGATGCAGGCCACACCGATGTGGTCCTTCAAGGATTGTTGTAGTTTTATGTCCTCCTTAGCCACTTCTGTTTGTTCCTCAAATAACATATAAGGTACATGGCTATCTGTATTTTTTTTTCTTTATTTCAATATATACAAAAACCATATTGCCTATGTTTATGGGACATTTTCAACAAAAGCGTGGGTCAGGTAACGTAAAGACTGTCGCCGAATATTTTTATCAAAGCATAATATTGCCCAGTCAGTGCAGAGGCCTTATGGTGAAGTTACTCCGCGTGTTTCCGCGTACTTGAAAAAATGATTGCTTCACTAATTATCGAAAACAGTGTCGCATGCAATCAACTTCGAAGTGTCATATTTTCCATTCTGTTACCTGTAACAAAGAGTGAGACCTTGGCTAATTCCGGAACAGATCGTAGCATTCTAATCATATTGGCAATAATGACTGAATCATTTATATATATTCAAGTATCATTGCTTTCCCTATGCCAGAGATCAGTAGTTGCGTCAACTCGACGCTCCAAGGTAATGTGAGAGAATCAAAAAAAAATAATTGAAACATTCGTCCGTCGTTCCAATTTCTTTACCGTTAAACCTGTTTACAGTCTTCCAGTAATTTCAGTTCGGAGTTCTATAATACCAGAGGTCGCCAGCATTAGCAGTCACGTGACCGAAAAGTTTTTCTTGCCGCCATTTTATGACCGAAATTAAAGACGGCTAGAAGTGACAAATCGATCAGATATCATAAGGTAAGTCTCATTATGGTTCTACACATATTTGAATTCTTTAACCGTTACCCCGCCATATTGTGCTCCATGTCTTGCAATTGTGTGTAGCTTGTGATATGGTCTTTAGCAAGTGATATTATGGTGTCGTTTCCGAATCCGAAGTCCGTTTTCTTTCTTTGCATCAAAGAAAAACAAAATCTGGGGTCTTGATGTTCTTTACACGTTACCATTTTGGCTCTTTACGTAACTCCGAAATTGAACGGTAGAAAAAAGAAAAAAAAAGAAATCGAGGTAAAACGGTAAAAGTAAAAACCAATTTAGTTTTTGATAGAAAACGCAGCCACAAACTCGGGAATATGTTATGTTTGACCTGGTCCATCCCGCATGTTTTTAAACAGTTTCTTTATAGATGCTAGATGCGCCTTATCAGAAAAGTGCGTAGGATTGTACCATGCCAATAGAAGTGAGTTACAATCCTTTTATGAAAATCAAAACTAAATGTTGTTACGTGAACTGCAAAGTGCTGCTTTGTCTAAATGGTAAGCAGAATAGTCGTAAGTATTCCAGACCACCGGGCTGAGATGTAAAAATAAACATCATATTATATTATATGCAGCTTGATAATTTCACCATTGGTCCAACAAAGTGCAGGGGCGTATCCAGGATTTTCCGAAAGGGGGGCTCACATCCAAGTATGGCGGACGAAGCTCTTCGCCGTGGAGCGCGCGAGGCGCGAGCCGTCGGAAGGAGGGTCTGTGAGTTCGTCTCTCAGAAAATTTTGAAAAATGGAATCAATTTGGGTTGCATCTGAAGCATATTGTGGGTAAGTTTGTAAGCGTTTCTCTTCCGTAATTCCTCTCAAACTGGGCGCAGAATAGGGTGGGGGGGGGGCTAGCAACCCTGAGCCCCCCTTGGATCCGCCTCTGAGTGACCTGCAATTCATTGCCACGACGTAGTATTACAATATTGTGATCATCATTAGATTAATGTTAATGAAAAACTAATGTCAAATCTCCAATAAATGTTCTCCATTTCTTTTAGCCCGGACACCTGACTCGAATGCAAGTCATAAGACACCAAGAAAACTTCGCAAAATCAAATTGAATAAAATGGTTAATTAAATATGATGGGAACTGGAATCCTAAAATCCCCCCAAACCTCGCTAATTTTTCAGGGTGTTTATCGGGAAACATTTAATTAATTATTTTCTTAAGCCTAAAGAGAACTGGTCACTCGCGTATCAAGCGCGGCGGAAAAAGTGGGCCGCTTCTATAAACTGACGTGAAATCCGCTCTTTGTTGCCGTATTTGAACTTGTCAAATGTGAAGAAAAAATATCCTGTAAAATCATCCGATTAATCATAGACTCCTGATAAGAGTAAGGACTGGAACCTCCCCATGCTCGGGGTTTGTAACTTGAGTCTGGAAGGATTACTTGAGTCCGGGCTAAAAATGACTTCTAGAAGGGCTAGAGAACACCGAATGTTCGGGATCCATGAGGGGTTTGAGGACGGCCGAGTTCAACTAGTGTCATTTTTCAAACACCACCTGAGGTCATCTTCAAGTCAAAAGGTCATATTTCAAGGTCAAATTACTGGGGAATTTGGGATTTTTTGCCCGTTTTTGTGTCTAAACTGCAATAAACGGTGAGAAGATGGCTGAATGTAATAAGATCAAAGGGTGGAGCTGTCAAACTTTGATATTCTATTGTCATAATATATCATATTACATAAACATTATAATGCATGTCACAACACTGCCTATTACAAACTATGTCTAATGTCTATCCTATTGGAGAGCTTTTCTGTTTCGCTCCTGAGCGCATCCCAAAAGTATTCTTTGTCACTTACATGAGGACATGAGCTTTCAAATAGAATTTAGCTAAAGTAGATAGTGCAGCAATTACTACTAGCAAAGGTGCATCTACAGAGGGAAATAACAGCTCAGCAAGAAGTGAAATCGGCAATCGCATTTTAGTCTTGTCATATAAATTAATAGGCATTATGTACAAAAATATGGTTGACATAGTCGGCAATGCACTCAATACCAACCTCTATTTAAATTATCTAGAACTGATTGACACCTCTTACACTCTTCACCATCAATGATCTCCTCCATACTAGTGCTATCGCCATATTTTATGAAAACAAGGTGTCCGGCCAAATAACTACTTTATGCTAAGGGCATCGTCAGACCAAGAGATCCTGAGTGTATGAGGAATAAATCTTCGTAATGATTCCTTCGCTCATCTGATTTATGGAAGTGTACAGTTTCTTGTCGCAATCAATCACACGAGAACTAGATTCGGCATAATGCATTGCTTAACTGAGTGTTTGCAAATTACAAAAAATTTATCTGCAGCCAATAAATGTCAACTACGCAATGTAGAAGTTTCCACCGCTTCTTTGCCTGCTTGGCCGAAAAAAACTTTTCCAAAGCTTCATCGCAAAATATAGCAGAAGAAACGTAGTCAAAGTCTTTCTCTGCAGAAGGCGAATTTGGCTAGCAAATCCCAATTATAACGTGTGGACACAGTGAGCTTCAGCAAGTTTGCTGAGTTAGCTTCAGCTTACGATCCACCACACTCCTTGCCATGCGCAGCGTAGATATATATTTGGCAGGCCTGCTCCAGCCTAGTGAAACTTGTACAGTCTCTGTCCAAGGCTGTCTGGATTCGTCGCGCAGAGATGGAATAGCTGAGAAACGGGTCTTTCACGTTCATCATCTTGAACTCACTCATCATTATCTGGTGAGGATGATTGTGCTTTCGCTTGATGCCCAGTGAACCTTGAAGGTCTTTAAGCAGCGACAGTCTTGTCATTGAGACACTTGCATACCAATGGTAGCTCTGGCGTTGAAGGCTTGGGGAAAACAGCGGTGTGACGTCGCACTGGTTAAAGCGAATAGGAGTAGCCCAGTCGATCTCATAAACTTCTGAATATCACTCCAGTAAGTGTGTACTCAGTTACCATCTAACGACAAGATGAGAGTGTCTTGCCATCAACAGTAAGTCCAAGTTTGGTTGCAAACATGTTTTTGAAGATGTGCACATAGTCGTAACTAAGAACATAGATTCTCTTGAATTGACAGCACTGGCAACTTCCTGGTCCTCCAAGTTTGAATAAAACATGCGGTGTGGTAATCTGCAATTTGTCACATATCAAAGAAATCACAGTAAACCCCACCAGCACCAAACTAAACCAGCGATGCAGCTTCGATAAGGACTTCTTCAGCTGAACGGTAGTTAGTTTTTTGCAGGGCAAAAATGTGTAGAATATAGCGTGGACCTACCGAAGATGCAGGCAACTTCAAACAACCATAGCATGTAAAGCAAGCATCTTTCGTTACCACTCCGCTGCTGCATTTTGAGCAGATCCTACTACATGCCCTCTCAGAAAATTCACAATGTCTCGACAGCTTTTAAACCTCGTCAAACATTAAATGACCAAACGCTTGCTGTGGTTTAAGCCTGGTTCGAACAAGTTTTGAAGTTGGAGTCCTGCTGACTTACTTAGCAAGCATTGTTTACCTTTTTTTTGTTGATGGTAAAATGATTAAGCCGGATGCGTCGAATAATTTGTATGCCACTGGGTGATATGTAAGTGAAGCTGCATGCGAAAATCATAGTATCATATCAATTGGCGACGACAAGAGGTTTTGAACATAAGATGCAGCTGCGACAGAAAGAAAGGTGAAAGAGGAAAGCTCATGTGCTCAGTCATCCAACAGAGCCTGCTTATTAAGCTGAAGAATTTCCTTGGCTTGTGCAATCATAGTTGTGTTAACCTGGTCCAGTTATGGATCTAATTCTGGGGACCATTTTGAGAGCAGGCTGGTTTCTGCAAAGGAAAAGTCGTTTGGCATCCTAATGCCATCTTCTCAACTTTATTCAAGATTAGAAATCAAAAGGTGAGTGAATTGTTGAGAAATGAAAGAACTGCTGAACAGTTTGTCAGTAGCATCAGTTCTTGATAGTAAAAGGTTCCTGGGTCTTTTTATATACGTTATATAGCCAGGAAAATAGGAGCTGATTTTAGCACAGAATTGGTGGTCGAAATCTTGGATATTGTCTGCAGCCGTCATCAGCTCCTGCATCTTCTTAGTCTTGATTCGGAGTAGAAGATGATGTTGGGCGTCGGGGCTGAGGTCACCTGCTTCAAAAGCTGATTCGGTACTCCAGGAAAATTTAATGGGGGTTCTTGGGTTGTTTCCACCTCTAACTGACACCCAATCACAAATCGAATTGTCCACACAAATATATACAGTGGGGAAACAAGTATTTGATACACTGGCCCGAATTTTGCAGGTTTCCACTTACAAAGCACGTTAGAGGTCTGTAATTTTATCATAGGTAACACTTCAACTGTGAAGACGGATCTAAAAACAAAGAATCCTGAACCCATGTTTTGATTAATTAAATAATTAATTTCCATTTTATTGCAGAAATAAGTATTTGATACATCATAAGAAAAACAGAACTTAAATAGTTTGGTACATGATAACCTTTGTTTGCAATTACAGATGATCAGACGTTTTTCTTGAGTTCTTAACCAGTGTTTGCACAGACTGAAGCAGGGATTTTTGCCCACTCCCTCATACAGAATCTCCCAGATCCTTCAGGTTCGGGGCTGTCGCTAGGAAACACAGACTTCAAGCTCCTCCAAAGATTTTCCTATTGGTTCAGGTCGTGAGGACTGGCTAGGCCACTCCAGACCTTGAGATGCTTCTTACGGAGCCACTCCTATAGGTTGCCCTGGCTTGTGTGTTTCGGCGTTGTTGTCAATGCTGGAAGACCCACCACGCCCCATCTCAATGCTCTTGTTGAGGGAGAGGAGGTTGTTGGCCAAGATCTCGCGATACATGGCCCCATCCATCCTACCCCAATACGGTGCAGTCGCGTCCTGTCCCCTTTGCAGAAAAGCATCCCCCAAAAGAATGATGTTCCACTCCATGCTTCAACGGTTGGATGGTGTTCTTGGTGTAACTCCATCCTTCTTCTCCTCCAAAACACCGGCGAGTGGAGTTTAAAACCAAAGCTCTTTTGGTCTCATCAACGCACAAGACCTTCTCTCCATTCCTCCTCTGATCATCCAGATGGTCATTGGCAAACTTCAGACGGGCCTGGACATGCGCTGCTTGTAGCAAGGACCCCATTGCTGTGCGCTGCAGGAATTTAATCCTATGATGGCGTAGTGTGTTAACTTATGGTTTTTCTTTGATCCTGTGGTCCAGCCTCTTCAGGTCATTGACGCAGGTCCTACCGTGTAGTTCTGGGCTGATCCCTCACCTTTCTCATGAATCATTGAGGCTCCCGAGGTGAGATCTGCATGAGCCCCAGACCGAAAGGGAGATTTGACTGTTTATCTTGAACTTCTTTCCATTTCTAATAATTGTCGCCAATAGTTGTTGCCTTCTCACCAAGCTGCTTGCCTATTTTGTCCTGTTAGCCCATCCCACCTTGTCAACGTCATACAATGTTGTCCCTGATGTCCTTGAGACAGCTCTCTGGTCTTGCCCATTGTGGAGAGTGTTGAAGTCTGTTGATGAGTGTGGAACAAGCTGTCTTTAATAGCAGATTACGAGTCAAACAGGTGCAGTTAATAAAGGTATGAGTGGAGAAGTGGGAGGGCTTCTAAACGACAAAAACTAACAGGTCTGTGAGAGCCGGAATTCTTACTGGTTGGTAAAGGTGATCAAATACTATTTCATGCAATAAAATGCAAATTAATTATTTAAATAATCATACAATGTTGATTTAGATTTTATTGTTAGATTCCGTCTTTCACAGTTGAAGTGTACTCTATGATAAAAATTACAGACCTCTACGTGCTTTGTAAGTGGAAAAAACCTGGCAAAATCGCGCAGTGTAATCAAATACTTGTTGTCTCTCCCACTGTAGCTCCTTTAAGCAGCTCAAGCTTTCTTTTCATTTGGCATTGCCAAATATCCATTCTCCCTCTCCTTCAGGATCTTTTTGGAAGGATATGACCTTCTACAATAAGGCGTCCCATCATAGTTTCGTTCTACAACCAAAGCAGACTGCAACGACGTGGATATTGTCCACCTTAATAGCAGGAACAACACAAAAGATCCTGATGAAGATCAGCCAGCTGGACAGTTTTGCTGAAAGAGAAACAAACAAAACATAATATTAGTTTTAACGATGAATAAGAAAATCAGCAAGTAGTGCAGTAAGGGTTTGCACAAAGTATGGTTTTTGTCATAGACTTTACAAAGTTTCCTCTATGAGGTTAGACACAAAAAACGGGCAAAAATACCAAAATTCAGTAATTGAACCTGAAAAATATGACCTTTGTGGACCTTTGAAGATGGACCTCAAAAGTGGTGGTTGAAAATACACTATTGAACTCGCCGTCCTCAAAAACCCCTTATATGGACCGCGAGATCGTTCTCTAGCCCTCTAGAGATCATTTTAAGCTGCCGGCTCAAAGTTAATCCCTTTCAGACTCAAGTTAGCAAACCCTGAGATCGGAAGGTCCAGTCCTCTCTATAGGAGTCTAGTGGAATATCGACTTCCACTAGAATGTACCATAATATGTTCTAAGTTATGATTGGTAAGCACTATCAGCTACAATGAGCAGAATTGGACGTCCACTGCGTATTTTCAGACCGAAATTAAGTTTCGGACTGCGCACACAATCCATCCCGGGGCAAAGCCTGAAAGAATCACCCGGCCCAGTTTCGAGAGCGTCAATGACTGCAATCAAAGATGAGATGAATGAGCCAGCAATTAAAACGAGATTAATTATGAATTCATCTGTCTTTTCAGGTATGGCGAAGAGAAAAGGGGCTGGGTAAAATCAAAAAGCGGAGATGATGAGAGCAACAAGCACGACTGAAAGCAATATCTGAAAAGCACAGGGCAATACCTCGAAGAAGAAAAAGAACGAATATAAGTGAGAGAAAAAAGACAGGAAGGATCAGGAAGCATTCGGGATTTGAACAGAGCGGAATCAACGAATTCCTCATAAGAAATGTGGCGAATGGAGAAAGAAGAAGAATGTGGAAAAGGACCAGCCTGGGATGAACCTCCTCGCCGTGACAGTTAACGCCGCACCGACTCCTGACTCAGTGCAGACCAGATATGCAACCTCTGCGCCAATGGTCAATCTACAGAAAGAAGCTGGGGGTAGAAAGATCAGATGAGAAAACGGAAAGCTTATCGAACATTGAGACAGCAGTACTATTAAACCCTCAACTCTCGAGTCGAAAACTCCAGCGTCAACTGAAACGAGCTTCTGGCAACCAAATAGTAATAGCGAAAGCGCATCGAAACGTGAACGATAGTTCAAGTTGTAGGTCTCCTCGGAAGTGTGTCAGTCAATACTGGCCCTGCGCATCGAAGGTCAGAAAGGCGCTAATTGCTTCCGCGAATCCTAGCAGAAGACTGAGGAAAACATATCAGAGAAGCTGAAGTCCTACAAGGAACAAAGCTCAACATAGAGCCCATCATAGGTAAATGTCCTCCGGAAGTACGGATTTGATTTCTGAGGCGCAACTGAAAATTACTGCATCGAGGACGGAACATTACAGAAGCTTCCAAGAAACTCTCGTGTTTCGTTGTCAGAGACATAGCGAAAGAAGAAAAGAAGGACTTGGTGTTCACGCAAAACTGGTTCAAGTTTTTATCTTCGTGATTTAGTGTTACAGAGCGCCGGAAGAGGAAACTATTACTGTGAACGGAGAGAACAATGTCGACAACGTAACTTAATGATACCATGCTGAATCTGCCACGCACGTTTTTATCGGAGATACGAAAAACCAGTAATTCTTAACATCGGTCACAGCGACTCGGGCCCTTTTTTCGTCGTTTGCCATTGGTCAATGAATCGTGATTACGTTGCCTGCAAACTACATTACCATGGCTTCTTTCCAAAGCTTGAGCGATTGACACAAACAGGACGTGTTGATCACGGTGACGTCACACGGCTGATGTTGCACATTACTTGTTCGGTGCGTAACCGTGAGTGTTACAGGGAGTGCAACATTGCAGAGATTTGATGCCTCAAATTTACTCAGAAATTCAGCCCCAACATCTTGACATCGATACGCATTACTATGACTGTGTTACAAACAGAAAACGTTGATCCACGAAAGGAGAAAAATATCAACGTCAAAGTCCAAAGAGAGGATACCCTGCACATTGAACGAATTGAAGAGCAGATTCGAGAAAGAGCTGTCATTCTCATGCCACCCAGTACAAGAATACTACATCACATTCGAAAATACGACAACTCAAGAATTCTACAGAAACAGACTGTCTGCTCCAGATAGATTCAGTGTCAAAACACTGTTGTAAAGGCCAAAACAGAGATCTAATCATGCACTTTGGCGAAATCGCACTCAAATAACTCTCATACGACTCACGCGACGTTTCCAATGGCAGCGGGCAAAGTTATTGCACTATGTCAGGTGACCTCAGGCACTCTCCCAATGCCATTTTGGCGCACTTGAGACCCATTTTACTGGAGCTCAGAGATGGAGTAACCAGGTCTTCACTTCTGTCAGATGGACCGATCGCAATACATAGTCGGGCGAATTTCTTCATGCTCAGTACTGCCCCATTTAAATGGGCTTCAAACACGTGGGTTGGAACTTCCTAGAGAGCTCTCATGGAAAGGGTTGCGCTGATGGTATCGGCGCAGTGATAAAAAAAAACAAGGCAGATCGACTCGTTGCCCAGGGCGTTGACATTCTGTGGTCGATGATTTGATGGGAAAAATACGAGCCAAAATCTCAATGGTGAAAGTGTTCCAGATTCTCCACCATGAAGTGGAACGCGTTAAATACGAAAAAACACCGACATACCTGCAATAAATAGTACAATGTCCATACATGAAATACCAACTGACAGGCCAGACGCATCCAATATCGAAGTTATCGTGCCATTGCTGTATCACTGGAACAAATGTTAATTGTTATCCATATGAATCAGCGCTACTCGTGAAGATAAAAGTGTGGCTTCGAAGATAAATCGAGCCCCTGAAATGCGTGCCTTTACGAACGGCGATTGGAGGAGTGTTATGGATGTTCAGGCACACAGACTTGACAAAGCTATCTGAGGAAGACAAGCAACCTATCTTTTATGGGTTTCTTTCAAAGGGGCCAGCGCGATTCCCCTCGTTTCAGGTGATGCCAGTGACAGTAACGGTAGTGGAGACCCAGATGAAGATTCCGGTCCACTGACGTTCAATGAACCTGACAATGAGCATGGGAGTGACCATAGACCAGATGCTTACCATTAATTTTGCGGTCTATTTCACCAACAGAGGCGGAACAAGGGGATGTTCTACATCGGCCAAATGTCACCAAATAAGTTGAAATTCCACCAAAGGGTCGAAACCGAACAACGTTCTATTATGACTGGCCGAAGCAGGATGACACTGATTCCGTTACTAGAGAGTTTGTCCTCGCGGAGTTGAGCTTCGATGGACCTCCGCCTTTTCTGTTGGACAATAAGCAACTACGACGAATGAAGCGGCAATGAGAAAAGTTTTTAGTGAAATAAATATGAATTCGTTGTATTGCTTATAAATTGTATCGTTCGTATTTCGTATATCTTACGAACTCCATACTCAATAATTCGTTATAAATTATGGTAAATAAATGTATTTTTGGTGGATGTCAATGGCGAATGAAAGTTCTTACTTGTGCATTTCATGATTTCTCGTTCTGTTTTTTTTGAGATCAATAGCAAGTATAATCTTGATTCGAATAATGCAGCAAAATTACTGATATGCGTTTGAATTCAGGATAAAACTTCGTAGTTTCGTGGCTGGATTTGAGAGTAACGGTAAAGTTTCTTTTCCGTTACCTGTGTAACGGTAAAGAAAGGATCGGCTGCCATTTCTCGAAAACTACTCTCGATCCTGCGTTGCTGACCTCATTTGAACATTTTTCTAGGCCTTATAAGGGTTCAAGCACTATTTGAGAATATCAAAGAAAGTTGATTTTGAGTTTGTTCTTAACCGTTACTTAACGCTTTTGTGAAAATAAATATACGCCTTTTCTATGGTCAATTACTGAATTTTACACTTTCCTTATATCTCCACCAAATATAAAAAAAAACTAGAACGGGCACTCATAGAGCGCATACCTTGCCAACGCTACATTCCCCCCCCCCCAGAAACCGTTGATTGTGAGGGTATTTAATCCCATACACATCTGCCATCTCATATTGTTTATATGGCTTAAAAACATTAAATTTCCTGCTGTTTGACACTGATTCAGCGTACATTGTACAATTTCTGTATGAACTCCCTGACCTTTTGGGTGTTGGTGTCAAGTAAATCTGATGACAACTGGTCACATTATAAGAAATCAATATTTACAACATCACAGGATAGGGAATTGATTCTAAACATTTTGAATCTACTTACATGCAAATTGTATAAAATTGACCGCGTTATGATAATAAAGGTCGTTGACCCCCTGACCTTGACCCAAACCGCTAACAAAGTAATGACGTCATTGTGTCATATCGTATCACAAGATTGGGCATTGAATTCACAACATTTGGCATTGGTTTGCATGCAAATTGGATAAAAAATATGACCGCACTATGGCAAAATGACGCTTTTGACCTTTTCAATGACCTCGACCCTTGACTTTGTACTCTTAATTTTGTATTGGTATTAGAGTGTGGGAACAGAACAGTCAACATTTGGTTTGGTTTCATGCAAATCGGATAAGAATTGACCGTGTTATGACTAAAACCGCACATTGCAATGTCGTGACCCCCCCCCCCGACCTTTGACTCCCAACCGTAATAAGGGTTATTACGTCATTGTGTCATGTCACATATCACAAGATGGGGCATTGAATTCTGAACATTTTGGCATTAGTTGCTGCAAATTGGATACAAATTGACCGCGCTATGGTAAAAAGACGATTTTGACCTTTTCATGAACCTTGACCTTTGACCCGATCGCTCCAAATCTAATCAAATGGTCCTCGGATAAATAACCATCATCCCACCAAATTTGCTGCGATTCAGTCAATACTTTGGAGTTATGCGAATAACAAACAAACAAACAAACACACATATTCACAAATAAATAAATAAATACACAGCGATCAAAACATAACCTTCGCAACAAAGTTTGCGAAGGTAATAAGAGCATATAGCCAATTTTGCTGAAGTAGAATGGTGGCCATTTGGAAAATGGTCGCCGAAGCTGACCAAGGCACAAATCTCGGGTGGCTCCATATCTAGAATTGTTCGGAATACATTATTCTACATGTGTACCAATTTTGGTGCTTTTATGCAAATTTGAACAATTGATCTGAAATATCAGACTACGCTGCAGGGATCGAGAGTAGTTTTCGAGAAATGGCAGCCCGATCCTTTCTTTACCGTTACACAGGTAACGGAAAAGAAACTTTACCGTTACTCTCAAATCCAGCACGAAACTACGAAGTTTTATCCTGAAAATTCAAACGCATATCAGTAATTTTGCTGCATTATTCGAATCAAGATTATACTCTGCTATTGATCTCAAAAAAAACAAGAACGAGAAATCATGAAATGCACAAGTAAGACTTTCATTCGCCATTGAACATCCACAAAAAATACATTATTTACATAATTTATAACGAATTATTTGAGTTATGGAGTTCGTAAAGATATACGAAATACGAACGATACAATTTATAAGCAACTACAACGAATTCAATATTTATTTCAC
>CM068966.1:83289131-83305505 GCA_035128595.1 Eptatretus atami
ACTGTCACTGGCATCACCTGAAACGAGGGGAATCGCGCTGGCCCCTTTGAAAGAAACCCATAAAAGATAGGTTCGCTTGTCTTCCTCAGATAGCTTTGTCAAGTCTGTGTGCCTGACATCATAACACTCCTCCAATCGCCGTTCGTAAAGGGCACGCATTTCAGGGGCTCGATTTATCTTCGAAGCCACACTTTTATCTTTCACGAGTAGCGCTGATTCATATGGATAACAATTACACATTGTTCCAGTGATACAGCAATGGCACGATAACTTGCGATATTGGATGCGTCCTGGCCTGTCAGTTGGTATTTCATGTATGGACATTGTACCTATTATTGCAGGTATGTCGGTGTTTTTCGGTATTTCAACCGCGTCCACTTCATGGTGGAGAATCCTTGAGTCGAAGGATTAACTTGAGTCCGGGGCTAAAATGACTTCTAGAAGGGCTAGAGACACGATGTCGGGATCCATGCAGGGGTTTTTGAGGGACGCGAGTTCAATAGTGTCATTTTCAACACCACCTGAGGTCATCTTCAAGGTCAAAAGGTCATATTTCAAGGTCAAATTACTGAATTTTGGTATTTTTTGCCCGTTTTTGTGTCTAACTCATAAACGGTGAGAGATGGCTGATTGTAATAAGATGCAAGTGTGTGGAGCTGTCAAACTTTGATATTTATTGTCATATATCATATTACATAAACATTATATGCATGTCACAACACTGCCTATTACAACTATGTCTATGTCTATCACTAGTTGGAGAGCTTTTCTTTCCTCCTGAGGCATCCCAAAGCTATTTCTTTGTCACTTACATTGAGGACATGAGCTTTCAATAGAATTTAGCTAAAGTAGTATATGCATGCAGCATTACTACTAGCTAAAGGTGCATCTACAGAGGATAACAGCTCAGCAAAATGAAATCGGCAACGCATTTTAGTCTTGTCATATAAATTATAGGCATTATGTACAAAAATTATGGTTGACATAGTCGGCACACTCAATCCACCTCTATTCAAATTATCTAGAAACTCAGATGACACCTCGTTACCATCTTCATCACTCAATGATCTCCTCCATACTAGTGCTATCGCATATTTATGAACAAGGTGTCCGGCCAAATAAACTACTTTATGCTTAAGGGCATCGTCAGACCCCAAGAGATCCTGAGTGTCTTGAGGAATAATCTCGTCAATGAGTTCACTTCGCTCATCTGGATTTATGGAAGTTGTACAGTTCTTGTCGCAATCAATCACACGAGAACTAGATTCGGGCATAATGTCATGCTTAATGAGTGTTTGCAAATTGACAATTTTATCTGCAGCCATAATGTCAACTACGTCAATGTAGAAGTTTCCACCGTTTCTTTGCCTGGCTTGGCCGAAAACTTTTCCAAGGCTTCATCTGCAAATATAGCAGGAAGAACGTAGTCAAAGTCTTTCTCTGCCAGAAGCAATTTGGCAGCATCCACATTATTACGTGTGGACACAGTGAAGGCTTCAGCAGTTTGCTGAGTTAGCTTCAGCTTACGACCACCACCTCCTTGCCATGCGCAGGTAGATATAATTTGGCAGGCCTGCTCCAGCCTAGTGAAACTTGTACAGTCTGCTGTCCAAGGCTGTCTGGATTCGTGCAGATGGATAGCTGAGAAACGGTCTTTCACGTTCATCATCTGAACCACTCACTCATTATCTGGGTGAGGATGATTGTGCTTTCGCTGATGCCCAGTGAATCCTTGAAGGTCTTTAAAGCAGCGACAGTCTTGTCATTGAACACTTGGCATACCAATGGTACGCTCTGGCGTTGAAGGGGCTTGGGGAAAACAGCGGTGTGCGTCAGCTTGGTTAAGCGAATAGGAGTAGCCCAGTCGATCTCATAAACCTTCTGAATATCACTCCAGTAAGCTGTGTACTCATTACCATCTACGACAAATGAGAGTGTCTTGCCATCAACAGTAATCCAGTTGTTGCAAACATTTTTGAAGATGTGCACATAGTCGTACACTAAGAACATAGATTGCTCTTGAATTGACAGCACTTGGCAACTTCCTGGTCCTCCAAGTTTTGAATAAACACTGCGGTTGGTATTGCAATTGTCACATATCAAAGAAATCACACAGTACCACCAGCACCACTACAGCTGATGCAGCTTCGATAAGGACTTCCTTCAGCTGAACGGTAGTTAGTTTTTTTGCAGGGCAAAATGTGTAGAATATAGCGTGGACCACCGAAATGGCAGGCAACTTCAACAACCATAGCATGTGAAGCAAGCATTTCGTGTTCACCACCCGCTGCTGCATTTTGAGCATATCCTACTACATGCCTCCCAGAAAATCGCAATGTCTCGACCAGCTTTACCTCGTCAAACATTAAATTGACCAAACGCTGCTGTGGTTTAAGCTGGTCGAACAAGGTTTTGAAGTTGGAGTCCTGCTGACTACTAGCAAGCATCTGTTTAACCTTTTTTGTTGATGGTAAAATGATTAAGCCGGATCGTCGAATCATTTGGTATGCACTGGGTGATATTGTGAAGCTGCATTGCGAAAATCATAGTATCAGTATCAAATTGGCGACGATCAAGAGGTTTGAACATAAGATGCAGCTGCGACAGAAGGAAGGTGAAATGAGGAAGCTCATGTGCCTCAGTCATCCAACAGAGCTGGCTTATTACAAGCTGAAGAATTTCCTTGCTTGTGCATTCATAGTTGTTTACCTGGTCAGTTATGGATCTAATCTGGGACCATTTTGAGAGCAGGCTGTTCTTCTGGCAAAGGAAAAAGTCGTTTGGGCACCTCAATGCCATCTTTCTCAACTTTATTCAAGATTAGAAATCCAAAAGGTGAGTGAACTTGTTGGAAATGAAAGAACTGCTTGACAGTTTGTCCAGTAAGCATCAGTTCTTGATAGTAAAGGTTTTCCTGGTCTTTTATAACGTTAAAGCCAGGAAAATAGGAGCTGATTTTAGCACAGAAGTGGCGAAATCTTGGATATTGTCTGCAGCTCATCAGCTGCCTGCATCTTCTTAGTTCTTGATTCTGACGTAGAAGATGATGTTGGGCGGGGGGCTGAGGTCACCTGCTTCAAAGCTGATTTCGGTACTCCAGGAAATATTTATGGGGGTTCTTTGGGTTGTTTTCCACCTCTAACTGACACCCAATCACAATTGAAATGTGTCTCACAAATATATACAGTGGGGAGAACAAGTTATTGATACACTGCGATTTTGCAGGTTTTCCCACTTACAAAGCACGTAGAGGTCTGTAATTTTTATCATAGGTACACTTCAACTGTGAAAGACGGAATCTAAAACAAAATCCTGAAAATCACATTGTTTGATTATTAAATAATTAATTTTCATTTTATTGCATGAAATAAGTATTTGATACATCAGAAAAACAGAACTTAATATTTGGTACAGAAACCTTTGTTTGCAATTACAGAGATCAGACGTTTCTTGTAGTTCTTAACCAGGTTTGCACAGACTGCAGCAGGGATTTTGGCCCACTCCTCATACAGATCTTCCCCAGATCCTTCAGGTTTCGGGGCTGTCGCTAGGAAACACAGACTTTCAGCTCCCTCAAAGATTTTCTATTGGGTTCAGGTCTGGAGACTGGCTAGGCCACTCCAGGACCTTGAGATGCTTCTTACGGAGCCACTCCTTAGTTGCCCTGGCTGTGTGTTTCGGGTTGTTGTCATGCTGGAAGACCCAGCCACGCCCCATCTTCAATGCTCTTGTTGGAGGGAAGGAGGTTGTTGGCCAGATCTCGCGATACATTGGCCCCATCCATCCTCCCCTCAATACGGTGCAGTCGTCCTGTCCCCTTTGCAGAAAAGCATCCCCAAAGAATGATGTTTCCACCTCCATGCTTCACGAGTTGGGATGGTGTCTTGGGGTTGTACTCATCCTTCTTCTTCCTCCAAACACGGCGAGTGGAGTTTAAACCAAAAAGCTCTATTTTGGTCTCATCAGACCACATGACCTTCTCCCATTCCTCCTCTGGATCATCCAGATGGTCCATTGGCAAACTTCAGACGGGCCTGGACATGCGCTGGCTTGAGCAGAGGGACCTTGCGTGCGCTGCAGGATTTTAATCCATGATGCGTAGTGTGTTACTTATGGTTTTCTTTGATACTGTGTGTCCCAGCTCTCTTCAGGTCATTGACCAGGTCCTGCCGTGTAGTTCTGGGCTGATCCCTCACCTTCTCATGATCATTGAGGCTCCACGAGGTGAGATCTTGCATGGAGCCCCAGACCGAGGGAGATTGACTGTTATCTTGAACTTCTTCCATTTTCTAAAATTGCGCCAATAGTTGTTGCCTTCTCACCAAGCTGCTTGCCTATTGTCCTGTAGCCCATCCCAGCCTTGTGCAAGTCTACAATTTTGTCCCTGATGTCCTTAGACAGCTCTCTGGGTCTTGCCCATTGTGGAGAGGTTGAAGTCTGATTGATTGAGTGTGGACAGCTGTCTTTTATGCAGATAACGAGTTCAAACAGGTGAAGTTAATACAGGTAATGAGTGGAGAATGGGAGGCTTCTTAAAGACAAAACTAACAGGTCTGTGAGAGCCGGAATTCTTACTGGTTGGTAGGTTGATCAAATACTTATTTCATGCAATAAAATGCAAATTAATTATTTAAAAAATCATACAATGTGATTTTCAGGATTTTTATTTTAGATTCCGTCTTTCACAGTGAAGTGTACCTATGATAAAAATTACAGACCTCTACGTGCTTGTAAGTGGGAAAACCTGCAAAATCGGCAGTGTATCAAATACTTGTTCTCCCCACTGTATCTCCTTTAAGCACCTCAAGCTTTCTTTCTCATTTGGCATTGCAATATCCATCTCTCCCTCTCCTCAGGATCTTTTGGGAAGGATATGACCTTTACATAAGGCGTCCCATCATAGTTTCCTCTACAACCAAAGCAGCTGCAACGACGTGGCATATTGTCACCAAAGCAGGAAACAACACAAAGATCTGTGAGATCACCAGCTGGACAGTTTCTGAAAGAGAAAAAAACAAACATATATTAGTTAACGATGATAGAAATCAGCAAGTAGGTGCAGTAGGTGCACAATGTCATGTTTTGTCATAGACTTTACAAAAGTTTTCCTCTATGATTAGACACAAAAACGGGCAAAAAATACCAAAATCAGTAATTTGACCTTGAAATATGACCTTTTGACCTTTGAAGATGACCTCAGGTGGTGTTGAAAATACACTATTGAACTCGCCGTCCTCAAAAACCCTATATGGACCCGAGATCGTGTCTCTAGCCCTTCTAGAAGTCATTTTAGCCCCGGACTCAAGTTAATCCTTCAGACTCAAGTTACAAACCCTGAGATCGTGAGGTTCCAGTCCTTCTCTATAGGAGTCTATGGATTTAATCGACTTCCACTAGATGTACCATAATATGTTCAAGTTATGATTGGTTGCACTATCAGCTATCAATGAGCAGAATTGGATCTCCACTGCGTAAATTTTGCAGACGAATTAGTTTCGGACTGGCACACAATCCATCCCCGGGCAAGGCCGAAGAATCACCCGCGGCCCCAGTTCGAGAGCGTCAATGATCTGCAATCAGATGATGATGAATGAGCCAGCATTAAACGAGATTAATTATGAATTCATCTGTCTTTTTCAGGTATGGCGAAGAAGAAAGGGGCTGGTAAATCAAAAGCGGAGATGATGAGAGCACACAAAGCACGACTGAAAGAATATCCTGAAAAGCACAGGGCATACCTCGAAGAAGAAAAAGAACGATATAAGGAGAGAAAAGACAGGGAAGGATCAGGAACATTCGGGATTTGAACGAGCGAGATCAACGAATCCTCAGTAAAATGTGCGAATGGAGAAAAGAAAGAAGAATGTGGAAAAGGACCAGCCTGGATGGAAACTCCTCGCCGTGACCAGTTCACGCCGCCACCGACTCCTGACTCAGTGCAGGAACCAGATATGCAACCTCTGCCGCCAATGTCATCTCACAGAAAGATAGCTGGGGCGTAGAAAGATCAGAGAGAAAACGGAAAAGCTTATCGAACGATTGAGAACCAGCAGGATTACTATTAAACCCTCAACTCTCGAGTCCGACAACTCCAGCGTCAACTGAAACGAGCTTTCTGGGCAACCAAAATAATAGCGAAAGCGCATCGAAAAAGCCGTGAACGATGAGTCAAGTGTTGGAGTGTCTCCTCGGAGCTGTGTCAGTCAAATACTGGCCTCTGGGCCATCGAAGGTCAGAAAGGCGCTATTGTTCGGCGAATCCCTAGCAGAAGACGTGAAGGAAACATTATCAAGAGAGCTAAGTCCTACAAAGCGAAACAAGCTCAACATAGAGCATCATAGGTAAATGTCTCCGGAAGTACGGATTGATTTCGAGGCGCAACGCAAAATTACTGCATCGAGACGGAACATACAGAAGCTTACCAAAGAAACTCTCGGTGTTTCGTTGTCAGAGTACAAGCGAAAGAAGAAAGAAGGACTTGGTGCTACCGCAAACTGGTTCAAAGTTTTTATCTTCAGATGATGTTAGTGTACAGAGCGCCGGAAAGAAGGAAACTATTACTGTGAACGGAGAGAAAATGTCGAAACGTACTTAACGATACCATGCTGAATCTGCACGCACGGTTTTTATCGGAGATACGAAAACCGTAATTTCTTATACATCGTTCACGCGACTCGGCCCTTTTTCGTCGTTGGCCATGGTCAATGATCGTGATACGGTTGCGTGCAAACTACATACCAATGCTTCTCTCAAAGCTGACGATTACACAAACAGGACGTGTTGATCACTGTGACGTCATCCGCTGATGTTGCACATACTTGTTCGGTGCGTAACCGTGAGTGTATGTACAGGGAGTGCAACATTTGCAGAGATTTGATGCCTCAAATTTACTCAGAAATTCAGCCCCAACATCTTGACATCGATACGCATTACTATGACTGGTGTTACAAATCAGAAGAACGTGATCCACGAAAGGAGAAAATATCAACGTCAAAGTCACAAAGAGAGGATACCCTGCACATTGACGAATTGAAGAGCAATTCGAGAAAGAGCTGCTCATTCTCATGCCACACCAGTACAGAATACTACATCAACATTCGAAAATACGACAACTCAAGAATTCTCACAGAAACAGACTGTCTGCTCCAGATAGATTTCAGTCAAAACTACTGTGTAAGGCCAAAACAGAGATCTAATCCATGCACTTTGGCGGAAATCGCACTCAAATAACTCTCCATACGACTCACGCGACGTTTCCAATGGCAGCGGGAAAGTTATGCACTATGTCAGGTGACCTCAGGCACTCTCCAATGCCATTTGGGCGCACTTGAGACCCATTTACTGGAGCTCAGAGATGGAGTATCACCAGGCTTCACTTCCTGTCAGATGGACCGGCATCGCAATAAGTGTCCGGGCGAATTTCTTCATGCTCAGTACTGCCCCATTTCAAATGGGCTTCAAACACGTGGGTTGGAACTTCCTAGAGAGCTCTCATGGAAAGGGTTGCGCTGATGGTATCGGCGCAGTGATAAAAAAAAACAAGGCAGATCGACTCGTTGCCCAGGGCGTTGACATTCTGTCTGTCGAGATTTGATGGAAAATATCACGAGCCAAAATCTCAAGGTGAAAGTGTTCCAGATTCTCCACCATGAAGTGGACGCGGTTGAAATACCGAAAAAACACCGACATACCTGCAATAATAGGTACAATGTCCATACATGAAATAACCAATGACAGGCCAGGACGCATCCAATATCGCAAGTTATCGTGCCATTGCTGTATCACTGGAACAATGTGTAATTGTTATCCATATGAATCAGCGCTACTCGTGAAAGATAAAAGTGTGGCTTCGAAGATAAATCGAGCCCCTGAAATGCGTGCCCTTTACGAACGGCGATTGGAGGAGTGTTATGATGTCAGGCACACAGACTTGACAAAGCTATCTGAGGAAGACAAGCGAACCTATCTTTTATGGTTTCTTTCAAAGGGGCCAGCGCGATTCCCTCGTTTCAGGTGATGCCAGTGACAGTAACGGTAGTGGAGACCCAGATGAAGATTCCGGTCCACTGACGTTTATGAACCTGACAATGAGCATGGGAGTGAATAGATCAGATGCTACCATTATTTTGCGTCTATTTCACCAACAGAGCGGAATCAAGGGGATGTTCTACATCGGCCAAATGGTCACCAAATAACGTTGAAATTCCTACAAAGGGTCGGAAACCGAACAACGTTCTATTATGACTGGCCGAAGCAGGATGACACTGATTCCGTTACTAGAGAGTTTGTCCTCGCGGAGTTGAGCTTCGATGGACCTCGCTTTTCTGTTGGACAATAAGCAACTACGACGAATTGAAGCGGCATGAGAAAGTTTTAGTGAAATAAATATTGAATTCGTTGTAGTTGCTTATAAATTGTATCGTTCGTATTTCGTATATCTTTACGAACTCCATAACTCAAATAATTCGTTATAAATTATGTAAATAATGTATTTTTTGTGGATGTTCAATGGCGAATGAAAGTCTTACTTGTGCATTTCATGATTTCTGTTCTTGTTTTTTTTGAGATCAATAGCAGAGTAAAATAATCTTGATTCGAATAATGCAGCAAAATACTGATATGCGTTTGAATTTTCAGGAAATAAAACTTCGTAGTTTCGTGCTGGATTTGAGAGTAACGGTAAAGTTTCTTTTTTCGTTACCTGTGTAACGTAAAGAAAGGATCGGCGTGCCATTTCTCGAAAACTATCTCGATCCTCGTTGCTGACCTCATTTGAACTTTTTCTAGGCCTTATAAGGGGTTCAAGCACTATTTTGAGAATATCAAAGAAAGTTGATTTTTGAGTTTGTCTTTACCGTTACTTAACCGCTTTTGTGAAAATAAATAAAACGCCTTTTCATGGTCAATTTACTGAATTTTTACACTTTCCTTATATCTTCCACACAATATAATAAGAAACTAGAACGGGCACTCAGTTAGAGCGCATACCTTGCCAACGCTACATTCCCCCCCCCCCCCAGAAACCGTTGATTGTGAGGGTATTTTTAATCCCATACCACATCTGCCATCTCATATGTGTTATGATGGCTTAAACATTAAATTTCTGCTGTTTGACACTGATACGTACATGTACAATTTCTGTATGAACTCCCTGACCTTTTTGGGTGTTGGTGTCAAGTAAATCTGATGACAACTGGTCACATTAAAGAAATCAAATATTACACATCACAGGATAGGGAATTGAATTCTAAACATTTTGAATCTACTTACATGCAAATTGTATAAGATTGACCGCGTTATGATAATAAAGGTCGTTGACCCCCTGACCTTTACCCAAACCGCTAACAAAGGTAATGACGTCATTGTGTCATATCGATATCAACAAGATGGGCATTGAATTCACAACATTTTGGCATTGGTTGCATGCAAATTGGATAAAAATGACCGCACTATGGCAAAATGAACGCTTTTGACCTTTTCATGACCTCGAATTGACCTTTGTACTCTTAATTTTGTAATTGGTATTAGAGTGTGGGGAACAGAAACAGTCAACATTTTTGGTTTTGGTTTCATGCAAATCGGATAAGAAATTGACCGTGTTATGACTAAAACCGCACATTTGCAATGTCGTGACCCGCCCCCCCCGACCTTGACTCCCAACCGCTAATAAGGGTTATTACGTCATTGTGTCATGTCACATATCACAAGATGGGCATTGAATTCTGACATTTGGCATTAGTTGCATGCAAAATTGGATACAAATTGACCGCGCTATGGTAAAAAGGACGATTTTGACCTTTTCAGACCTTGACCTTTGACCGATCGCTCCCAAAATCTAATCAAATGGTCTCAGGATAATAACCAATCATCCCACAAATTTGCTGCGATTCAGTTCAATAACTTTTTTGGAGTTAATGCGAATAAAAAACAAACAAAAAACACACTATTCACAAATAAATAAAATAAATACACAGCGATCAAAAACAGAGCACCTTCGCCAACAAGTTTGCGAAGTAATAAGAGCATATAGCCAATTTTTGCGAAGTAGAATGGTGGCCCATTTTTGGAAAATGGTCGCCCGAAGCTGACAAGGCACAATCTGCGGTGCTCCATATCTAGAATTGTTCGGAATACATTATTCTACATGTGTACCAATTTGGTGCTTTTATGCAAATTTGAACAATTGATCTGAAATATCGACTACGCTGCAGGTCTAACTGGAGAGACAGCCAGTAAAGTACGACATGATATAATTTTTTTCTCATCTTTCTGAGAATTTAGTCTTGGGTGCATTATGTAGAACTCAAGTCACGTCACCTTACTAGGTGAGCAAACCAGATTTTCGATACGAGGCTTAAAAGGACACTTCATACTTGATTTAAGAACAGATGTAAATTGCGAAAGGAAGAATGAACTGTTTTTTTTTATTGGTGAATATTGGCAAAGAAGATCACATTTTCTTTTCATCGAATAAAAGTCAATAAATGAGGAACAAAACTGCATTTCAACCTGGAAAATGGTTCGCATGTAAGAGTCTTGATGCACAAACCTTGTGTTATTTTTAAAAAAACATTTTAAACATGATGGCTCCCAACTTGGTCTTCATCGTTCTTTTTATTTCTGGCCACAATGCATCATCACACACAAAGGTTTTCTTTTTTTTGAGGACTATTTCACCATGACAAGTTATGCTCGCTTGATAGTTCAGTAATCTAAGTGATCCCCATGCGAACAGAATTACACTGGTCCCAGTTGCCAAAAAAAAATAACAATGTAGGACTAGAATGGCACTCGGTATAGAGTGCATACCTCCATCAGGCTATCACTTTACATTTTGTATTACACTATCTGCATCCTGACAACCAAATCGAATTAGCTTGTCACCTCCCCAAACTCATGCACCAAGTTTGTGTCATAGCCGGTCCACAACGCTTTGAAATGTCATGCTATGCCACATAGTTTTTGGCCCCGTCTCTCAAATGGTAAAGAATCTCTAAAAAAAAATTTTAATCTCAGATCCTGATTCTGGATATTCACCAAAACCTAATCAATTCGTCCTTGTCACGCCACTTCAACCTGTCCACAAAATTCGTCTAAATTCATCCACAAACTTTTGAGATATCCTGCAAACAGACAGATAGCCATACTTCTTGTCCACCTTTGGTGGTGAAGAGTAATAGTTTATCAACATTCATTTCCTAAGCACGGGTTCCAATCGTGGAGCAAAACTTGGTTCCATCAGACAGTCGCCTGAAGACCGTTGAAATTGTCCAAGATATTTGGGAGCAACGGGAATGATAAAAAGAACACACAAAGATCCTACAAAACCATCCCTGGGAACATTACCAAAACAAATTACAAGTTGAGGGCTGTCCGATACTCGGTGATGATCCTGAAAAAAGCGCTCAGGAAAAAACCTCTGAGAGACGCAACTTCACAAATTAATCCTAGTGATTCATGATCCTTCACCGAAACGAAGGTGGATACTTTTGGGTGTCCTGGGAGGACTCTGGTCCACCTTCTGAAGCCAAATTATAGAGTAGATAACAATTCAACACACCGCCACACGCACACTTTGCAGTTGAAAATTAGCCTACTCGTGTGGAGGAGCAAGTGGTACAAAGGAAACGCTTGTAGTTGTGTTAATAATCTTTTTGTGATGTTTCCGAAGTGTTTGCCTTTCATTCATACCATTTTGCCTGCAGATATAATTTCGACATAAAACTGTCTTTGTTATCTCAAACATAAAACATAAATTAAAAAACTCTGAATAAAAAATTGTCCAACATTGATTAGTTATTATTATGCTCCAAAGTCCAGAGTTACTGCCACCAGAAAATGTGTGCGGACGGAAAGGTCTGTGATAGCTTTACAGCCGCGGACCATGGCATTAACTCCATGAGTTGTACCAAATCACAGCCCATTTTCTTCGCATGGTGCGTGGAAAAAGTGAGCCACAGACCTATCACTGCATAACGGATTGCTAGACGAGCCAAATAAATCACAGCTTGCTGTGTGTGGCCTATTTTTTAATGAGCTACTTTTGAAGCAGGCATAAAACTAGAACAGCACTCGGTAGAGCGCATACCTCCACCAAGCTGAACAGTTTACATCTTGTATTCCACTGATAGGCGGATCTAGATTTGGACCTCTACCATATAGAATCGGCTTGTTCTCGTCACGTACCCAAATCGTCCCCAAGTTTTGCATAATCATCCACAACTTTTTAATTTATAGTGATATCAATCGCATTTGCCCATCTCACAATTGTGAAGATCACTTTAAAAATAAATATACCATCAGAGATGGGGAATCCACTGCCATTGAATAAAAAGGTCAACATATTCCAGATAATGAGGGAGGTGAATTGGAAACAAACCCATTTGGTCATCATCTCGAAAAAGTTCCCCAGGGTGAGGAACGTAGTAACCAAAAATAAATGAAATCAGAAAAGCGGTTTCTCCATTTATTACAAAAAACATTTTTTTCAAGATGCCGCCCCAGTCGGCCATCTTGGATCCGGCCACGCCAAAATCAATAGGGTTCTTCATTTTCAGGTGGTACATGTGTGACTCAAATTTCAAATCGATATGGCGAAACATTTTTTTCAGATGCCGCCCCAGTCGGCCATCTTGGATCCGGCCACGCCCAAAATGAATAGGGTTCTTCCTTTTCAGGTGTGGTAGCATGTGTGACTTCAAAATTTCAAATCATATGGGAACAGTTTATGAGTTATCGCACTCACAGCTATAAATGCTGAACGCCCAGCCAGCCGGACGGACGGACGTGCAGACGACCCGGGTGACAACATATCCCCGTTCCGCACGCGGCGGGGATAAAAAATTATCGGATCCGGATCTTGAACAAATCGAATACTTCATCCTCGTCACACACCCCAACATGCCCACCAATTTTAGTCCGAAATGGTCTCCACTTTTTAAATTCTCCTGCTCTCAGACAGACAAACAGGGGTGAAAACGTAAACCCGTGTCATCTTCGGTAGGAAGTAATAAACAACAATTTAATTTTGTTTTCAAGAAGACAAATGAGTCGAAATGGAAGAGCCTCGCCGGATGAACTAATCATTTGTTTGCACATATGGGTTAATGAGCTCTGTGCGAAGGAAGGAATACCTCGTTTCTTGCATTTATGTAATAAAAGGCAGAATGTCCTGGTTTATGATGAGTTCCTTATCACATTGTGGTTCCATAATGTTCTTGAGATTTCTTTTTGTTGTTGTGGCTTCCAAGATGCATTGATTTAAACATTTATTAAATGGTGTACAGAGGTGGGATAACTGATTGTGTATTAGAAGAGGGGTTCCAACTTTTCGATTCTGCATTTGAGTTAAGCGATAAGTGTTTGATAATAAAGGTGGAGGTATTTTAATAGGGTGTTTTATCATGTCGATACCATCATACATGTATTGCTCAAAAGTAAGGAAGTTTTTCTTGTCTTCTCCCAACCCTCTTACTGTCTTAGTCTCATACATCTCCTTCCTTTGTAATGCATACAAGGCCCAAATGTGAACTGCAATACAGGGAGATTGATCAGTTTTTTACTTTCTGTGTGTAGTTATTTTGTAGAGGGTTGTTTACAATCGATTCTCCAAGTGACATTTAAGGCTGCCTTTATAACACTCCATAGGACAAACGGAAATAGAATTATGAGCTATATTTCTGTATTCCATCGTATCTCTCCTCTGACTTGCTTTGACAACCTCACCACTGTCCATCCTTCTCCAGTCCACTGGACCATGAACGAACATCAGAAAACTTGTCTGTCATCAATCTTCCTCGGTCTAAACTTTGTCCGTCTCTGATCGATTGTCTCTCTTTCATTCCCACCTCGAATAACTCTGTTCAGTCTCGAATGAGGACATTGCTTTCTCCTCGTTTCGGAATAGTTTAGATAATTGATGTGTTTGTGATTATTATGCAGGTTATTAATGCCACGCCAAACTGGCCGATGTCACACAGAAGCATGAGGACAGCACACGCAACCCGGAAATGAACCCTGATCTCCACCTACTATATATACATACATACTAGCAGGGACATGCTTTCACATTGTAAGCAATGACAAACCGTGCTTTCCCATTGTCTTGGGTTGCTCAGATGCATTTGTTGTTTTTTCAATTATTTATTTTCTTCTTTTTTCCATTTATTGATATTTTATATTTATGGATGCTTTCCAATGTTCTGTTTCGTTTTTTCCTGGTGTATCAACTTCGATATCTGTCTGTCGGCAACAGAATTACTATCCATCGTCTCGCGTCGCTGACCTGCATTTATTTCATTTATTTATATTTTCATTTACAGATGCCCTCCAACTGTTCAGCGCATGTGGTGGTTATAAAATCCACATATCCAGCTGTACTATTTCATGGATGTGACATGTAGGATTTAAAACTAGGTATCCATAATTATCATTAATAATTATTTGCTCTTTTATCCAACCATCCCGTGTCTGTAACCCACAATTGTAATTGATGATATCTAAGTTGTACATTAATTAACATGATCCTTTTTCACTTCTGGTTTAATACATCGTTTCATTCAGACACATTGTATAAGAGTGAAATGAAATATTTATTTGCATCCCGATCCAATGCATGTTTGATAGTGAGTGCTCGTGGGTGAAAGGCCCAGGTGATCAGTTAGTCTTGTCCAGCAGATGGCACGAGGTACACATTTATAGATAGAATGACTTCACTCTCGTTGTGCCTGTTTCTCTCCACAGAAGGTTGCCATCCATGCGGGGCATCTGGTGTTTAAAATCCACCAAAAATCTAACACACGGACGTGTGGAGACGTACAAACAGCACTGATGGTATAACTGAAGGGCTGGTTCCATTGGAAGCATTCTCGAATCGCATTCCAGGAGTGTTGCACATTCACATTGTTCAGATGTTCTTGCATTGTCTGCATGTTGATTAGCTTCATAGTGGTGGCTGTACCAATTATTACAGCCTCGAGTAATGTGTTGATATTGGGGATACTGAGAAAGATGCTTTAAAAATTGGGAGTAAAATATGCATACATTTCGAGGAGGGATGGGAAATACCTTATGAAACTAATTGTCTCCTGCCCTTCGACAAGGTTGGAGGCGGGGGGGGGGGGGGTTGCGGGGACATTAAAATGAGCTCCGTCCGACCGACGATCATCCGTCCACGTACTTTTGTGTCCGTGATATTTCAAAACCGTTGAAATTCATCTTTCATATTGCAGATATCTATGCTCGTGACATTATCTCAACCAATTAAATCACGGTGGTGATTGTTGAATTTGTTGCATGGCAACCATCTCGGTAACTTGGCTTTGTGCATGCGATATTTAAAAAAACGTTAAAGATTTAGCTTTCATATTACACAGATCTATTACTCATACCACAAAAGGCAGGGGGTGCCGGAGCATAGCTCCTTGTAATAATTGTATCGTGCTGGCAGACGCATATGGAGGAGGTATATGATGTGGCTTTATTACACCTGCGAGCTGTATTACCACCTGTGAGCTGTATTGCCTGGGTTCGGACCTTGGCCCAGCTGTAAGCTGGTCCTCGATGGACGTTAAGCTGGAAGACCTGTCTGTCAGTGCTGGTCGTTATTGGACGCTAAAGACCCACAGCATCTTCTGCACTGAGTGCACCAGTGTTCTCTCTGGCATCCTAGAATAAATTCCGAATTCCTGCCCTGACTGTATTCTGGTAGGGCAAGGGCAAACCACTCCATCAAAACCGTGCAGTGCCCAAAACCTGTTTCGGAAGCACCGGAGTATGGTGCATTGACGATGGTTATGATGTTGATAGTTTTATCCGTTTCATCAGAGAATTCCAGTCGTAAGCCTGACTCCATTGTAAACTTCAGTCAATGGCTCTAAGGGAAATTACACCATGAAGATAAAGCTGATGTTATTAGGCAAGGCAAGATTTGCACACATATCGTGAAACCCAAAAAATCTCCACTTAGGCCCTTCCCTTTGGATGAAATTAAGAGGAAGCAGAAGCGTCACCTTCCTTTAATAAAATACATTACACGGGTCAAAGGGTTACTCTTTCCACTCTGAAACACTATAAGTACCCAATTCTTGTGAGTGTGAGATCCGAGAAGATAGGAAAGAGAAAGGAATTGATTTGACCTCATTCGACTGATGGAACACTGCATCTCCTGAGATATTCGTTAACAGCTTTTGTCACCATTAAAAGGTACTCTTGAGTAACAGAATAAGTGAAAAGGAATCGAAGGGAAATGTCAGATTGAGATTTTACATTCGCGAGAACACACAAGATGGGAATAACTGAGGGTTTCTGCAACGTGCTTGTCAAGCCGGTTGCTTTGAGAACACCTCCATTTTATAGTTTGAACATCATCTTTGT
>CM068966.1:83305530-83318603 GCA_035128595.1 Eptatretus atami
AGCACTGATCCCTCCATTAAAGTTCTAGAGGGACGCAACTTTTCATCAGTCAGGGTTTCCCATCCATCTCTGCTGGAGTTCTTCATCTGATGAACATCTGTGCATCGTGATCCTAGTGAATCGCCATCTTCTGCATCATCCAGACTGTTGAGGGAGAGTTTCACATCAGTCAGTCAGACACAATATGGCATTGAGGACACTATCGCAAGAGTGTACAGTGGTACACTACCACAGCCTCGTTTGCAGTTGCCTCCTTTTCATTCATGCTGCACCCACGGCGTTGTTTGCATAGACGATCTTCAGAACTATTTTGTAATCCCAGATCAGCCATTAATGCCCGATACCCAGAAATTCATCTCGGTTGAAGCCTTCCAAGTCTAGACTATGCTCAAAGTCAAGTTTGCTCAAGTCGCTTCCTTCCGGAATTCAGGCATCATGATCAGAGGCCTGTTCCACCATAGTGGTTGATCAAAGAATTGGTGTGCACCTCCTTTTGCGGCATGCATGCTCACTTACAAACTCAGGTTGAGAACATGCATTGTGGTGGCACTGGATTCATGTCGATCCATTAGATGTAGACGAAGATGATTCCCTGATGTATTTGCCATGCTGTCCAAAACTGCATCATCCAGACCATGCTGGCTTGGTGAGGGCAAATTAATGATGGCTGTCTTCCTATAGATCCAGTCTGTCCGTTGGGTCTTGTCCTCCATAGTGACAAGCTTCTGGCACTTCATGTGTCTGTTCACTACCTACTTCCCTGTGGAACATAAGTTGAAACTCTTCCCACATGGGATACATAGGGACCTTCTCTGAGATGGATTATGTACTTTGTAAGCTGGTTAAACCAGCACAATCATCCCAATACCTATGAAGTGTTTGCTCCATCCAGTTGCGAATTTGTGTCCACATTGTCGCGCATACTGGACGAGCTCATCGAGAAAGCCAGAGTATTCAGTTTCAGTGACACACAGCATCAACAAATCTTGCACCTCCTTGTAGGAGCAGGCAGGAATCTAAGAGCTTGAAATATGCTAGAAGTTGCAAGTATCTGCCCTACTTTAGCCCATCTGCATGCCGCAGATAACTCTTGTCGGTCCGCATAGGCTGTCGATGACTTTTCATGCCGGGCATTTTTTTAACCCAAGCAACCCTTCAGTTGGAACCCTGAGGCTTCTGCAAGAAGTTGATGCATCCTCTGCAGATCAGTGATCACATACAGATATTACATCATGGTATGATTCACTGATTTGATGTCATTTTTGATAATTGGCCAGTTTCACAATATCCTCTCTTCACTGTTTTCGGTATCAAGCTTTCTGTGAGCATTATAATGTCCATGAGGATCGCTTTGCTTCGCTCTGAAGGTAACCACATTTGGCTTCCCAATAATTCGGGTTGGTGTTCTGTCACCAAACTGTTTCTTCTTTTGAAGCTTCATTGCGTGTAGCCATATATGGTTGAAATTCTTGGCTTGGAGATGTTTTCGATCGGGCAAAACAAGATCACTGATCGTGATCTGTTCATTGTCATTTCTTCAGGAAGTTCGCAACTTCCAGAAAGGCAATTAATCTTTCTTTGTCTGTGGCCGACCAGTTTTATCTTACCTCATTTTCGGCTGTCTGATGATGCCGCTGCATTTTGCTTCTTGGTACGGAAATTTACTGCACACTTGAGTGATACCACTTCTCTCTGCAGCTGAGGTTCATTGGCACATGCAACACACGAGCTTTCACTATGACTACCCAGGCATCTCTCTTTCATTGAAAATTTCAAAAGGTTATCATTGAACTTCACTTCCTCACTGGGAAATACAGTCCATCAGAACTCTTCCTCTTCGGTCCCAACAATGTGCCCACAAACAGGCAGTCTCTGTCTAATTGAACCCTTCCATCAGCTAGCATTGTCGCACATGCCTGTTGACTTCTCTTGTCTTTCTCCTTAGTGCTTCGCTTAGTTGTTGTTGGCTGAGATATATTCTTCGCCAAACTTGATGTAACCAGTCCCCAGTGATGTATCAATTCACATTCGGATTACTTGCTCGGGTTGATGCTGTCACATCCCCTTCAGTAAGTGGGATGGTGCTGTCCACCCCCCGCCCCTCGCTGTCAGGGTACTTACAAATGGCACATCTGGAGGGCACTCATCTTCAGGATGTGGATGCACTGCAAACGTTTAAAAACTGATATCACATTTTAAGTGCAGTAACTGTGCCAAATAACACACACTGAATTTCACTGATTGCACATTTTGCAACTTTCAACTTGACCGTTTTACAATGCAAATCTCTTCCAATTTTTGAATTTCCTTTTAACTTGCACTGTAATGCCACCCAAGTATCTATGTCATATTGTTAAACAAAGTTTCTAGTAGATGGTGGATATACTGAACCCTTTTGTGTACAATCAGACCAAGGCAGACAGTGCATAACATCCATTATTTTAACATGCCGGCCGAATGGAGAAAAAATTCACCATCACCGATATTCCAGTATTTCAATAAGTTCCACACTTGGATTCCTTAGGACTTTTATATTGTTATACAGGACATAGTTTATGAGAATAAACCAGTTGAAGACAGAGTTATGTTGCATTTGTGTGAGTCATTCACTATTAATGCTTGTATGATTCTTCTCCAGTATCTGGGTCTGGAAAAAGACTTTGATGATGGATTTATCAACAAAGGTTTGGATCGGACACTTCTGAAGCATCAAGACCTGCTAGTTAGTTGATCTCTTGTGGCTGCAAGAACGGATCCGTACCGCTGCAAGTGCAAAAAGGCTGCACTAAATGCACAGCTTCTGCTTGGTGTGCAAGGAGAATGTCATAGAAACTAAGTATACCTAACAGTACGTCAATTTTACACAATGTTTGACTTTTAATATGCAAATGCTTCAGATATGACCCATTTTGTTGTAGACATGGTGGCCATTTTGAATAAAAACAATGGCGCTCATAAATAATCAGCCAGCACCTGGTAAATTGTGATAAGATCATGAGCAATTGGCACTCTAAGTGCTATTAGACACAACAAAGACATCTGTAGCATTATCAATTATAGCTTAATGCAAGCATTGGCGCCATATTACAAATGGCCCGCTCTGGCCAACATTAGTACAATATTCACAGTGGCTCCATATCGAAATTTTTTACGATGTAATTATCAAATGTCGTGCCATTTGATGCTTTCATAAACATTAACAATAGTTTGCTAACCATGACTAAACCTTTTCGTGGAGTGCTGGTGAAGCACTTGTGCATTTCTTCAGTTTCATTGGTGATACGGGTTCACACCGGGACAGTAGGAAGCCATAAATATTTATATGATCACAATGAATGAAAAATATTTCAACTTGAAATATATGATCTCCACAGGTCATGGGGGCAAGCCGATAGTTACACACTCATCTGTTGCCCATGGATCTTGAAATCCGACCAGTTACAAACTGTTATGCCTGTGTTCACAGCAGGTGTTCATCAATGTGTGTGTGTCTCTCCAGGATGATAAACTGGTTCACATTCTACCGAATCACTCGTACTCTCTATCTCGCATCTCTACGCTTCCAACCCTTTCTTCAAAACCCTCCCCCTGGTCTCCACCTCATAGGGTAGAACATGTACAAAAGCATTCGGTAGTGAGCTGACTTGGTTGTGCATAAGTTGCTCATTATGACATGCAGCAGGTAATCTTACCAGAAATAGCGGTATGGTTTTAAATGCTTCCCACCCAGACTCAAAGTATGTGTGTGTATGATACGTGTATCGTGCAAGTTGCTCGTTGTACGCTAATCTCCATCATGGGTTAGGAGGTGAAACGGGACTACCATGTCTCAGGTCCACTCCGATTGTGCGTGATGGTTCGTGTCGTTGCATTGTATCGACATACGCTGGTTTCAAAAAGTGGAATGGAGTCCTCCCATGCGTGGCTCAAAAGATCCCCTTCGTTTCGTAGTGTTCTATGAATCATGAATTCATTCAATGTCAGCGTGAAGCTTTGTCTCAAGTTTTGTGCCGACGGCTCTCTTCGGATCGTCACCAGCCCCAACAGCTTCCAACTGCAGTTACTAGTATAATATTCCCAGGATGGTTTTAATAGTTCTGATGTTTGGCTTGCCATCATCAGTAGCCTCAAACAATCACTGGTATAACTGACATTTTCAAGCTTCAGGATCTTTTCACTTCATTCTTAAGATCTTGTCGTTATTTGTCATTTCTTGATTTCTGCATCGTTTAGTCCAAATATCACTACTATGTTATCAACCTTCAATAACAATGCCTTTTCTCTTTTTTTACCGAAGTGCCGGATATCTGGTTTGCAATGCTTTTGTTTTCGAGTTCCCTTATGGGATCATGAGGTGTACAGTGAGCGACCACTTCATTGTTTCAGTGTTTGCTTTTGGTTCATGTTCCCCAAATTTCATGCAGCTGGGATATCATGCTTTTTGCAGATGCGCAGCGATAACTTTACAAACTCTGTTGTGTCTTTTTGTGTACAGCTGTTCTGACGTGAGTTTTTTTTGTGGGTGTGTTGTTCGTCTTAAGCAAAATATCATTCTCTTGCAATGCCCTCTCCACCCTCACCTCTCTCTCTCTAGCTTTTTTTTTGCCTATTCGCTCCCTCAACCCCTCCTACACACCTCCCTCCCTGGCTGAAATACTAAGTGTGGGACCCTTCATGTTTTTGTTTTTTTTAATTTACAACCTTTACAAAAGGTTTCATTATTTTCGTTCTCAGAAACATGCCACATTTAGGAAATTGTGTTATTAATTTATTTGCTATTGCATATTCGTTCAACACTCTTTATCCAGGAGGCGTGGCCAACCACTCCTGTGTTCGTTTACTTCTTACCACATTTGATTATGTAAATTGTCCATAAGTTTATTTGTTGGGTGTCATCTGTGGCAGTGCTGAGGAATCATACGAGTGGCTCGGAGACACAAAATAAAGCTTCCCCACCCGGTCTTTTATCATCACAAACCAATCATTATATGATTATACAAAAAACCTGACAGGAATAAATATATGGCCCCGATTGTCGATTCCAGGCCCTGGCGTATGGTTACCCCACCCTGGCCTCCCTCTATTGGAGCCCTTGCTGCCAAATGTCCTTCTCAAGCTCACTAAAATTATTCTATGAATACATCAAGTTGGAAATAGGAACCCACCCTTGATTTCCACCTTTATTGCTACCGTTCATCTCCGTTAAAGGCGTAGTGACTTTTTATGTACAACTGTATGTTAATTCCCAATCAAACCCTGTTCACCAAGAGGCCCTACTTCCACCATGATGCTTTAAATCCAAGGTTCGTGTTGCGACTGAAGAGACACGACCTTGACATCCACTTTTTAAAATATCTTAGTGGACTCTGTGAGCCAAGCACAAACCTCTCACATGATTACCTTAAATTCAGTCCTCTAACCACTTAAGGGACACACCTCTTAATCATAGTTAAATCCAGAAAAGGCACTAACATGGAGGGCGTATTATGATGCTGGGGGCTGTTATGATGCTGGGGGGTTTACAGAGTAATCTGTGACCGTGTGTAATCAATGCGGCTTCAGGACAAAGTAAGAAACTGCACGGATGAGTTACGTATGACGCATGCTGTTCGATGAGTCCGGTACTTGCGCGTCTAGAGAACTCGTCACGACGATGAGCTCGCTCCATCCTGTTACTGTGGAAACATTCCACATTTCAAACCTTCCTTTCCTCCCCGGTATAGCAGCAGCCAAATTGCTACCATGCTGCGAAGGACGTGAAGTTGCTCCGTTCAACAGATGTGTCACAGTGATCGAGTTTTTGTTTTGGTGCGCAAAGTGCCTTTGTCAGGGTTTTCGACTGCTTGGAAGCACCAAAGGAATCTGAGCGAGTGGAAGATAACCCTCTCCCATTGTTACAAGTCTCGACTCACTATTCCCAACATTTCCGTGAGGACATGTGGCGCAACCATGCAGGAAGTGTCGATTGTTACGCACTTCAGATTCCGGTGCCCGCGGTTATTGCTTATATCCCACGGGCATTACCACTAATTCACTTTCGCGCCGTGTCTAAATTCGCGAAACAATTTATGTTGCACGGATCGCTGCGAGAAGACGGGTCTGGGCTATCATCTAATGCTAGGATCCCCAGCTTCTCAGGATAGAAAAACACATATGTGGCGGATTCATCGATTATGGAAGGTAAGAAGCCATCCTTTGGAAAAGGCCGTGGGGCTAATGCTTAAAGGGGTACGCAATCACTCATACGTGCCGTCGACCATGACACCAAGAAGCGCGCACGTCACATTGGACACGTCAAAACATCATGGGTTACGGTTATAGCCGCAGGGCTGGTTTATAGCTGGGGCTGAGTTAATAGCGGAGGGGCGTTGGTGCAGGTAACAGTGACCACGGTAACACGGTGTTTGACAAAGAACAAACTTGCCAAGAATAATGACATGCTGCAGGGAACAGAAGGGGTAGTCGCCATCGAGTGTTACGGTGAGAGTGTGATTAATGGATGAGTGACAGTGTGGAAGCTATGGCTGTATGAAAAAAGTTGCGTTTGTGAGGAATGGACGGTGTCGCACTGTGCTTCATGAGCTTCGTGTCCCTTGCATGCTGAGAAATTCGTCCACGATTCCTCGCACCCGTTACGTGTTGACAATGCCCCAATTACAACTCCCTTCTGTCTCCCCATTCACGCTAGCAAAGCAGGATAAGATGATTAAATGGGGAGAGTGGCTCCGATTCAACGAGGGGTTCACGTGATCAAGTTGTCTCGTTCAGCAAAGTTCCCTGAAATTGGTCGTCGTTGTGGAAACGAGGAATGCTTGACGCCCTATGTTGTTCAACATTCACTGTGCAAAATATGGTACCTGGAATATGCTGCAATACCCTCTATCACCTCCACGATGGCTTTTCAGGCGACGAGTGACATGTACGGATCCCAGACATACGTCAGCGACTCCTTGCGTACCACGCGGAGAGTCTGGTGCCCCAAGTATGTCACAACTGTCACGATCAACGCCACCTGTCCAACACGCAAGTGATTCGCTCCGTATGAGCAAACGCTACCGGTTGCAAGACCGAGCGCGCGGGTGTGAAATGATAACTTGAAATCTGCGAGTTTGAACAGTGCCTTCCTGTAGGATTGGGGCCACACATGTTTCATGTGAACCAATCGCTTTACTATATAAACAGGCCGGCACCGAGCATTAGTTTTTTTAGGAATCACAGTTTCCAATGCAGAAACTTTGTTTTTTCATTCAAATAGTGTAATGTTTAGTCTGTTGAGGAAACAACAATTTACCAAGAAAACGAATTCACACAAAAATGGTAATTGTGCCGAATTACAAGCGGTTTTTAACAACACATTAATCTTTCTGGCACCACATTTTTTCCATAAATCCGATCTATGCAGAAAAATGTATTTTTATCCAAAAGGTTGTATTTAACTTGTTTGACGGAAAAATACATTTTAGAAGGAAACATCCTCCAAAAAATGTCTTATTTTTTAAATAAAGGGGTTTTCCTAACACATCGGTTTCTGACCCGTTTTTTGTTCTGCAATCACATTTCAGTCCATTGGACCATACTCTGTACAGAGCGTTGGTGCTGCCAAAGCAGTCTCCTGGCTATTTGGTCATCCAATCCTGCGACAGGCAGCCCTCTGACGCAGTATACTTGATACTCGGTATTTTTAATCCCAGCAAAGCGGAACTCATATTCGACTCGGAGGATGGCAGGCTGAGTCAACACCTGGGAATTAATTCACGTGCAACGAGGCTTGAACTCAGCGACCTCGATCCAAGACGCCCACGCCTAACCACTGAGCAACACCAGGCTACAGAATCACGTTATTATCATGCAGACCGTACATGTTTTTCATCAAATATTATTATTTAACTTGTTCTATTGTGAAAACAATGTAAAAGAAACATATGTTCAAGCAAAAATGTCTGATTGTTTAAAAACAAGGTTTTTAACAAACACATTTGCTGTTCTACGTTTATGTTTCAAATCACTACTCTCTGAAGAACATCGTTTTCCATCAAATAGTTGTTTTTTAGTCTTGTTCTAAAACAAAGACATACATCTAAAAAGAGACATAAATCCTGACTAAAAAAGGCAATTGTTATATGTGTGGCGTGTGCGTGTGGTGTATGTCACACACGCAACCTCCTCCCGCAGTGAATAGCAACGTTTTGTAGGTGTCGGCTCTTCCCACCTTCCCCCTATCCGCCTTCCTCATGCTCTCTGCCACCCTCTCCCTCTCACCTCGACCTGCCTGTGTCTTTCCTCTCCCCGCCCCCCACTTATTTATCCTGCCATCGAGCGAAGGGTTGATTTGTGAGGAAATAAGTGAAGTCTTAATGTATTGTTGAGAAAATATGAATGTTTGTCTGCTGCCGGTATTCGTTCGCAAGTGTCACGACAGGTTTAAGGAATATTGATGAGACTCTCAGCGAGCCACAAAGGATTTCTACTTGATAATCTATAAACACCAGGTGGTTGATAGATTCCCTGTAAAAGTAAATGTATTGGTGACAATCAGGTGACCAACATTATTTTTAAACTGAACACCGAAGGAATAACTTATTTATAACTGTCTTGAATGATACCAACTCCCGTTCCCCAAATCATCTTTGTATTTTTATATCCTTGTTCACCTTATTGAAATTATTTGCATTCTACCATTCAATTGTGGTGTTCAAGTTTTTCGTTCTGCTTTATTTTCACTATTTTCCCAAATTGTGCCTTTATCTTGGTGAACTCGGCCTGTTCAATGTGCACCGCCTCCTGACCCACATTTAAACCCGCTTGAGAATCGGTTCCAATCGACGTCGGATTGGGAGATGCATTCATAGCGAACATCTTCCCCACGAGCATCGTATGCCCGACTCCCTTCAAGCATTTTCTCGCCATTTACTGACATCTGCCTGTTTCCGCACGCACTCAATTTTAAAGTAATTTTCTTTTAAATTGACTCCATATGCTATTTTGCCACCTTCAAATTTGAATCCCGACCACTGTGACACGAAGCGTTACCTTGTTTACCCAGTGTGTCCGTCAAAAGACTGACCCGACGTCGTTGTTGCAATACTTGAAGAGAATGGATTCCAGTGAGCATTGTGTAAGAACATTTTACAAAAGCGGGTCAGGTAACGGTAAAGACTGTCCGAGAATTTTTATCAAGCATATATTGCCCAGTCAGTGCAGAGGCCTTATGGTGAAGTTTACTCCCGTTTTCCGCTACTCCGAAAAAATGATTGCTTCACAATATCGAAAACAGTGTCGCATGCAATCAACTTCGAAGTGTCATATTTTCCATTCTGTTACCTGTCCAAAGTGAGACTTGGCTATTCCGGAACATCGTAGCATTCTAATCATATGGCAATATGACTTAATCATTATATATATATCAAGTATCATTGCTTCCACTATGCAGAGATCAGTAGTTTCGTCACCTCGACGCTCAAGGTAATTGAGAGAATCAAAAAAAAAATTGAAACATTCGTCGTTTCAATTTCTTTACCGTTACCGTTTACAGTTCTTCAGTAATTTCAGTTCGGAGTTCTAATACCAGGAGTCGCCACAAGCAGTCACGTGACCGAAATTTTCTGCCGCCATTATGACCAAATTAAACGGCTAGAAGTGAAAATCAAAGTATCATAAAGGTAAGCTCGTCACACATATTGAACTTCTTTACCGTACCGCCATATTGTGCTCCATGTCTTGGCAATTGTGTGAGCTTTGATATAGTCTTTAGCAAGTGATATATGGTCAGTTTTCCTGAATCCGAAGTCCGTTTTTTCTTTGATCAAGAAAAAATCTGGCTTGATGTTCTTTACCGTTACCATTTTGCTCTTGTGAAACGATGAGTCAAGTGTTGGAGGTCTCCTCGGAGAGCTTCAGTCAAATACTGGCCTCTGGGCCATCGAAGGTCAGAAAGGCGCTATTGTTCGGCGAATCCCTAGCAGAAGACGTGAAGCAAACATTATCAAGAGAGCTAAGTCCTACAAAGCGAAACAAGCTCAACATAGACCATCATAGTAAATGTCTCCGGAAATACGGATTGATTTCGAGCAACGCAAAATTACTTGCATCGAGACGGAACATACAGAAGCTTACCAAAGAAACTCTCGGTGTTTCGTTGTCAGAGTACAAGCGAAAGAAGAAAGAAGACTTGTGCTACCGCAAACTGGTTCAAAGTTTTATCTTAGATATGTTAGTACAGAGCGCCGAAAGAAGGAAACTATTACTGGAACGAGAGAAAATGTCGAAACGTACTTAACGATACCTGCTGAATCTGCACGCACGTTTTTATCGGAGAATACGAAAACCGTTAATTCTTATACATCGTTCACGCGACTCAGCCCTTTTTCGTCGTTGCGCCATCGGTCAATGATCGTGATACGGTTGCGTGCAAACTACATACCAATGCTTCTCCAAAGCTGACAGATTACACAAACAGGACGTGTTGATCACTGTGACGTCATCGGCTGATGTTGCACATACTTGTTCGGTGCTAAACCGTGAGTGTATGTACAGGAGGCAACATTTCAGAATTTGATGCCTCAAATTTACTCAGAAATTCAGCCCCAACATCTTGACATCATACGCATTACTATGAGCTGGTTTACAAATCAGAAGAACGTCGATCCACGAAAGGAGAAAATATCAACGTCAAAGTCAGACAAAGAGAGGATACCCTGCACATTAACGAATTGAAGAGCAATTCGAGAAAGAGCTGCTCATTCTCATGCCACACCAGTACAGATACTACATCAACATTCAAAATACGACAACTCAAGAATTCTCACAGAAACAGACTGTCTTGCTCAGATAATTCAGTCAAAAAACTTATTGTAAGCCAAAACAGAGATCCAATCCATGCACTTGCGGAAATCGCACTCAAAAACTCTCCATACGACTCACGCGACGTTTCCATGGCAGCGGCAAAGTTATTGCACTATGTCAGGTGACCTCAGGCACTCTCCCAATGCCATTTGGCGCACTTGACCATTTACTGGAGCTCAAATGGAGGTATCACCAGGCTTCACTTCCTGTCAGATGGACCGCATCGCAATACAAGTGTCGCGAATTTCTTCATGCTCAGTACTGCCCCATTTCAAATGGGCTTCAAAACACGTGGGTTGGAACTTCCTAGAAGCTCTCATGGAAAGGGTTCGCTGATGTATCGGCGCAGTGATAAAAAAAAGGCAGATCGACTCGTTACCCAGGCGTTATCATCGCTGTCGATGATTGATGCGAAAAACACGACCAAAATCTCAAGGTAAATTCTGTTCCATTACAAACCCCGAGCATGGGAGGTTCCAGTCCTTCTCTATAGGAGTCTATGATTAAATCGGATGATTTTACAGGATATTTTTCTTCAAATTTGACAAGTTCAAATAGGCAACAAGAGCGGATTTCAGTCAGTTATAGAAGCGGCCACTTTTCCGACCGGCGCTGATACGCGAGTGACCAGTCTTTAGGCTTAGAAATAATAATTAAATGTTTCCCGTAACAACCCTGAAATTAGCGAGGTGGGGAGGATTAGGATTCCAGTTCCCATCATATTTAATTAACCATTTTATCAATGATTGCGAAGGTTTCTTGGTCGTCTATGACTGCATCGAGTCAGGTGTCCGGGCTAAAAGAAATGAGAACTATTATTGGAGATTTGACATTAGTTTCTCATTAAATTAATCTGATGATCACAATAATTGTATAAACTACGTCGTGACAATGAATGCAGTCACTTTTCAGAGGCGGATCCAAGGGGGGCTCAGGGTGCTAGACCCCCCCCCCCCACCCTTTCTGCGCCCAGGTTGAGAGGAATTACGAAGAAACGCTAAACTTACCCACAAATATGCTTCAGAATGCACCAAATTGATTCCATTTTTCAAAATTTTCTGAGAGAGAACTCCCAGACCCTCCTCCGAGGGCTCGCGCCTCGAGCGCTCCACGGCGAAGAGCTTCGTCCGCCATACTTGGACTGTGAGCCCCCCCTTTCGGAAAATCCTGGATACGCCCCTGCACTTGTTGGACCAATGGTGAAAATTATCAGCTGCATATAATATAATATGATGTTTATTTTACATCTCAGCCCGGTGGTCTGAATACTCGACTTCTGCTTTACCATTTAGACAAGAGCACTTTGCAGTTCACGTAACAACATTTAGTTTTATTTTCATAAAGAATTGTAACTCACTCTACTTGGATGGTACAGATCCTCGCACTTTCTGATAAGCAGCATTAGCATCTTAAGAACTGTTTAAAACATGCGGTGGACCAGGTCAAACATAACATATCCCGAGTTTGTGCTGCAGTTCTATCAAAAACTAAATTGGTTTTCTTTACCGTTACCTCGATTCTTTACCGTTCCAATTCCGAGGTAACGGCAAAGAGCCAAAATGGTAACGGTAAAGAACATCAAGCCAGATTTTTTTCTTGATCCAAAGAAAAAACGGACTTCGGATTCAGGGAAACTGGACCATATATCACTTGCTAAAGACTTATATCAAAGCTCACACAATTGCCAAGACATGGAGCACAATATGGCGGTAACGGTAAAGAAGTTCAATATGTGTGACATATGAGCTTACCTTATGATACTGTCGATTTGTCACTTCTAGCCGTTTTAATTTCGGTCATAAAATGGCGGCAGAAAACTTTTCGGTCACGTGACTGCTTGTGGCGACTCCTGGTATTAGAACTCCGAACTGAAATTACTGGAAGACTGTAAACGGTAACGGTAAAGAAATTGAAACGACGAATGTTTCAATTTTTTTTTTTGATTCTCTCAATTACCTTGAGCGTCCGAGGTGACGAAACTACTGATCTCTGCATAGTGGAAGCAATGATACTTGATATATATAAATGATTCAAGTCATATTGCCATATGATTAGAATGCTACGATGTTCCGGAATAGCCAAGTCTCACTTTGGACAGGTAACAGAATGGAAAATATGACACTTCGAAGTTGATTGCATGCGACACTGTTTTCGATATTGTGAAGCAATCATTTTTTCGGAGTAGCGGAAAACGGGAGTAAACTTCACCATAAGGCCTCTGCACTGACTGG
>CM068966.1:83328154-83341244 GCA_035128595.1 Eptatretus atami
TTTTCGTATTGCCGTTAAGTTCCAGATTGGCATTTCCATTTGTTTAAATGCTGTACAATCACTGATTGTTTTCTTGAATGTTTATGTAAATATGACTAAGACGAATTCAACAAAAAGTATTATTACACATTACAGACAAATAACTCGCAATCAATATACACTACCACCGCAGGTAATCATACAAAATCTCTGTGTCCGGAACATGCACTCATTAGTGAATGTTCTGTAGTATATTACTGCATTCGCTTCCAATGTCTAAATAATGCATCATTCAATGTCACTGTCGTCTTGTGGCAAAATCTTCTGTGTTGCAGCAGTCGTCGCTACACATGCATACTACCATACACGCACGTCCCTGTTGTCTACATCGACATCTTCGTGCTGCACGGAGTGGAAGATTTGCAAGAACACTACAATCCAGCACTTTACTAGGTGCACCTGGTATGGGCATCCAAACAATGGATATGTCGCCTCTATGTACACCCAACCATGGCCATGCGGGAAGGGCTTCCATTTCTCATTCCAGCTTCTCTTCCAATAGCAGTCTGATAGTTCACTCGCGGATATGCATAATTGCGCTGTCATGGCATGGAGTAGTTGGGATATCTGGTTGTGTCTATTCCATTTTTCACTGATAGTACATAGTTTGTGTTGCTACGTTGCCGATGAATGGTACAGGTGACATATCACCTTCTCTGTCTGCTTTCATGTTCTCATCTGGATCAAAGTCTCTCTCAAAAGTGTCTTCATGCCTGGCAGAATTGTCATTTCTCCAGAAGGTTCAGTGATGATTTCTTTCATGTCCAGCGAATTACTTGTGGAATCAAATCCATGACATGCATTGCATTCCAGTGGACCAGCAAATACATCAGGATCTAGATTTTCAGCATATCGTCACTGGATGTACGACCCGCCTTGTCTTCTGCTATTCGAGAGCAGTGGTAGTTGTTCTTTGGACAGAGGAAACCGACAGGCACGAAGACTCTGTATAGCAGGTACTGATCAGATTGGTGTATCGCTCTTTAGCTGGCATGTTTCGCGAGCGGGAGAAGACGGGTGTGGCGTTCTTCATGTACACGTGATGTCTATCTTGTGGCACGCTGCATTTACATCTGCATCCTTGGCTAAGCGGACGCATGTCTTTGCCGATGTAGTACACTGTTCTGTTATGCGCTGTAACAAATTCACCTCTCCATCATTGTCCACGTCTTCAGCAGGACGTGAGAGCTCCTCCTTGTAGGTCCAGTCGTAGCAGCTTCTATACTGCTTGGGATGGTTGGTTCCAGGACTTTGATGACTGTTGTAGGGTAACCTACATTACCATTGCCATATCCAAGTCATGTGTCCCCGTCAAGCGACATGGTGGCATGTTGTAAATTGTAGCTGCGATCAACGACACGTGGTGTGCCACATGAGGTGGCACTTGGTAATCAAGTATGGCCCTCTCACACAAATGGGGTAAGGACCTTGGTTTTTTTTCATGCGTTGTCGGGGTCCTTCAAACCCTGTTGCTATTTTGACCTTGGCTCTTCGGTTCAGGGACATTGGCCGTGAGAACTCTGCTTGAGAAGATATTCCTGTACAATGAGTTGTGCTGACCGGACGGTGTCTCTTCACTGAAGTCATTGTTGTCAAATACACAAGACACTGGAACATTTTTTACAATATTCGCAGTAGTTTCTCTTCTGTATCATGCTGACGAAGTTCACCAATAGCTGTTCGATCTCCTGCAGTTTACTCGAAGAAACTGTTGGCATGCCATTGAGCATTATTACAAAGGTCTTCTACCAGTGACTCTTGATTTGCCATTGCGAGAGCCACATGTTTTGGAGTTAGCACACGGCCATCCGCAGCATACAGAATGTCCTGGCTATGGACTGACTTTGTCTCATGGTTCATCAAATCCAGGTTTACTCTCTGTATATTCGCCACGACTGACAAGATCCCAGGATATCATATTAAAGTACAGTGGCGTCATGACTTTGCTTTGGCACGTGTACAGTCGTCTGTGCTGGTGGCCATTCTGTTTTGCCACATTCTTTAGTTCACGATATTTGCAAAGCAGATAAGGCACGTGCATGTGTGTTGGAACTCACTTGCTGATGAAGTACCTTCTCGAATTGTTGTTCTGTGAACCACGTTGTCACTGCTCGGAATCGTGCACTAATTTTCCGACATCAAGCCAGAATTGAGAAAGTTTGGCGCATTCTTCTGGGCTGTTAGGAAACCAGTTTCTCTGAGTGCTTCACCTACTTTTCCTTAGTGTTTGATCAAGTTTTGATTGATTTGAATCAACTGTGTTATTGAGAGTATGCAGCGTACAAACTTGCCACTTACCCATGTCCACACGACACATCTTCAACTAATTCTTCTGTATCAAAGAACAATGTTATGAATGCGTGCAGTAAGCTTCACCAGAACCATTGTCATCGGTTCGTCACTTGACTTGCCTGACAACTTTGATGTACTTGTTATAAGGAGTCATGTTTTAGAACATCACCAGCAATCGCATCATCGCCACCACGCGCACACACCTAACGATACGAATCCGCGTGTCTCCTTTGGTTTGGCAGCTTCTCCAACTTCTCTACTGTAGTCTAAGTGTGAATGGTTTGCTGGTGTAGTTTGCGACGATCTGTGTGTTTCACGAATTGTTGTTGACAAATAATGCATTTATCTAAGTCTGTATGGGTGCGGAAGAAGCGTGTGAGTCTTTTCGGCGAGCATCCTTGGCCATCATGTTCTGTCGTAGTCGCATCGCAGCTTTTTTCCTTTCGACTACAATCCCCCTTCTCTAATGTGTAGGACACTGTAGCAATGCTGGTGACGGATGATACTGCATACTTCGCTGGATGGATGAGTTCCTTTCAATGTCCGACGTATTATCATACACATTGGTCTTTTCGTCGCTTGCAAGATCACATATTTTGTCAGGCTCCTTCTGATGATTTTTGTCTCCCTGTGGAACCTTCCCATGCAGACACGATCATCCACGTCTTGCGTTCGCCATACCTGCAAAAATAAATAGTATATAAAAATCAATAATTTTACGACACTATCTTTGAAGAAATCGCGTTTGATCACATATGGTTCGACAAAATTGGCGTGTGTTTGGCACTAAACATGGTGGCCATTTTGATTTTTTTCATAAACAACTGAGAAAGATGTAGTTGATATGAGTTAATTGCGATTCCTTGACCACCAAAAACATAAGTTTAGATAACCTAAATATATTATTTCTAGCAGGTTTCTTAGAGTTGAGATACATTTGAAAATGAATTTTCGTGAAAATTTACTGGCGGGCCATTTTGGAAATGACTTTTCTCATTAGTTGGACACTTTGAGAGGTTCGCCGTCTAATATTTTGTTAGCTGCATACAAGCCTACAAATAAGACCAAGAAAAACATAATCATGCAACCTTGGGCGGATTGAAATTTTTTTTTTTCCAGAAGTTAGCCTAAGCGACTATCGGACTGTTCTGTGTTCTGCGCTCTTCAACGCAGGCCTTGACTATGTATACAAAAAACAGAATAAAAAAAAAGACACATTATATGATTGCAACCAACAGACAGGTTCAGTACTCAAATCCCCAACTCATAACATGCATTCACGCCTATATATATAACAATAACTGCAATTTGAGAAGCCCTGGTCTTAATTATCAGCTTCACAAAGTGTGTAAAACAGTTTCTAAAATCAATAACGGAAAACAACTTTACAAACCAACGAGCGACAAACTCGTCACCCCTCTGTCGTGACTCTCGCGATCCAGATGAGTTCAAGAAGCGAGCGAGCGAAAAGATGTAGCTTTCCACAATGTAAATCAAACCTTAGTAAAATTAACTGAATTATTTCATGAATACGTTCACGCTAAAAAGCATAACGAAAACTGATGAATTTTATGCCAATACTGCAGGTCACAATAAGCAGGGCAAGGAGAATGAGTACAACACCAGCCAATCTCACCAATCTTTGCGCATCATTTGAAGATGTATCACCAAAGATATCTCGCGCGAATGGAGCAGGTTGTCGCTTCGGTTTCCAGGATTCGCACCAGGACTTCCAGATGTTATTCTTCACTGCAACATACGATTCCCAACAGGATCATTTCACAGCATAGATGGCAAATGCTTTCCAAGATAGTTTGTGGGCTGTGCTCAATTTCGTGATACATCAAATCAATGAACAACTGACAAACCCCAGTCCCAATGTCATCAGGGACCGCAACACAAATGACGGCTTTCGGCGAATGCACGTCTGCTGTACCTGACATCCCACCGGGTGTCACGTGGTACTCCCACGCCCAATCACAGCAGTACATATTTCTTTAGAGGTGAAAAACCTGCCTGCAGGATATGTCATTAAGGACAACTATTTCAAGCCGAAATCAATTCAATTAATTACGTGTTGTTTGGACAAAAATATTATCGGCGTCGACAGCCTTGTTGATATGTGAACTTGCTGCGGCCGAAAATGATGCTGCCTTCCCGCGACAACGGTCGAATGAGAGTGAATCGACGATTGAGCCTGTTCGCGTCTGGTTTCTCCTGGTCAGAATCCTAAATCCTGTCCGCGTCTCTTAAGCAAACCTTTATCATCATATCTCCCCCAGGGACTTACCAAACCAGCCCGAAACGCCTTTGGGCACTGAGCGAGTTCCGCGTTAATGGCAGTTATCCATGGAACACGTGTACATAAGGTTAATAAACAGCTTTATTCGAAAGGAAGTTACAGGACGACGAAAACCGAGAATCCCGATAGAAAAGGCAGACCGTCACCATGTTTAAAGATAATATAAAATAAAGGCATCTCAGTTAAACGAAAGGTACTTGAAGCAAAAAAAAACCTGTGGTACACATGCATTCTTCCACACAATGCACAAAGGGCAGAAAGTAGACAGGGTTGTTGAACAGGATATGGTATTGCCTGCGCTCACCGACAACCTGCTATGACACCTTGCATTGTCGCTAATGGCAGAGCTGCGCAGTGGTCTTTTTAACGCGACCGGCGCCACGCCACGACAACCTTGCACTCATAGAGCTGCAGACGCTGAGAGCTGGATTATCGACCCAACACACGAACGAAGATGCCCTACCCAACGCACACTCTCTTACCTTGTCTGGGCTTTACAGAGAGGCACAGTACAACAATCTACAATTCCTCCGTCTATTCACCTTCCGCCATCGGTCAACTTCTGCCTTCCCTCAGCATACACAAAGAACAGGACACCGCTTCACTTCCCAACTTGAATTCTGGTCCAGAAATGGTCTCTAAACCTACACGAACACATCGAAGAGCCACGCAATTCAGACACAGCGATATGGCGTGATCCCGCAAGGGAAAAAAGAGGGAGCAAGGGCCGTGCACGGGAGCAGAGGGACAAAACAAGGCAACACAAAGAAGAGTGTAAGGGCAAGGAGGGGGCCCGGGGGGAGCCACAGGCATCGGCAGAGACTGGGAGAGGGGAGGAGGGGAGACACAGAAAAGGGACGAGACCCATGTCCCACACGACCACATCTTCAACTACATTCTTCTGTATCAAAGAAACAATGTCATGAAATGCTGCAGTAGCTTCACCAGAACCACTTGTCATCGGATTCGTCACTTGATTCCTGACAACTTTGATGTACTTGTTATAACAGGAGTCATGTTTTAGAACATCACCAGCAATCGCATCATCAATCCACGTGTCTCCTTGTTATAGGGTAGATTCCCTAAACTCTCTACTGTAGTCTAAAGTGTGAATGGTTTTTGCTGGGTGTAGACGATCTTGTGTGTCTTTCACGAATTGTTGTTGACAAATAATGCATTTATCTAAGTCTGTATGGGGTGCGGAAGAGCGTGTGAGTCTTTTTTCGGCGAGCATCCTTGGCCATCATCTGTGGTAGTCGCATCGGCAGCTCTTTTCCTTTCGACTAATAAACTAATCCCTTTCTAATGTGTAGGACTTGTAGCAATGCTGGTGCGGATGATACTGCATATTCGACTGGTAATGGATGAGTTCCTTCAATGTAGCGTACTTGATCATAACATGTCTTTTCGGCTGGCAGAATCACATAGTTTTGTCCAGGCTCCTTTGTGATGTTTGTTCCTTCTGGTGAGAACTGTACCCATGGCAGACACACTCATTCATCTATGTTCACATACTGCAAATATATAAATAGTATATAAATATCATATATTTAACACTATCTTTGAAAATCACTTTGGATCGACATAGTGTTCGCAATATGCGTGTTTGGCACTAAAATGGTGGCCATTTTGATTTTTTTTCATAAACAATAAATGTAGTTGATATGTAGTTAATTGGATTCCTTGACACAAAAACATAAGTTTAGATACCTAAATTTATTTCTAGCAGGTTTAGAAGTGGAGATATATTGAAAATGAATTTCGTGAAAATATGGCGGATTTTTGAAAATGCACTTTTCTCATAGTTTGGACACTTTTTGAGAAGGTTCCCGTCTAATATTTTGTTGTAACAAACCTAAAAATAAGACCAAGAAAATAATATGCCACATTGGCGATGAAATTTTTTTTTTCAGAATAGCCTAAGGATTATGATCTGTTCTGTGTTCTGGCTCTTCCAAAGCGGCTTGACTATGTATACAAAAAACTAGAAGAAAAAAAAAAGACCACAAAGTTATTGAAATGATGCAACCAACAGACAGGTTAGTACTCAAATCCCACTCAAACATGCATTCACGACATAGAATAGATAACAAAACTAAATTTCCAAAGCCCTGGCTTAATTATCAGCTTCACAAAGATTTAAACAGTGGTTCTAAAATCAATAACCGGAAAACAATTACAAACCCAGAGGACAAACTCGTCACCCCCTCTTCTACTCCTCTGCATCCAGAGAGGTGTCTGCAACACAAAAAGATGTAGCTTTCCACAATGTAAATCAAAATAGTAACATTAACTGAATTATTTATGAATACGTTTCACGCTAAAAAGCATAAGAAACTGATAATTTTATTGCCAATACTGCAGGTCACATAAGCAGGGAAGGAGAATGATACAACACCACCAATCTACCATCTTTGCATCATTTGAAATGAACACCACGAAGAACTCATCAATGGAAGCAGGTTGGTCGCTTCGGTTTCCCAAGGATTCGCACAACTTCCAGATGTTTTCTTCACTGCAACATACATTCCCAACAGGATCATTTCACAGCATAGATGCAAATGACTTCAAGAATAGTTTGTGGCTTGCGTCGATAATCAATGAAAACTGGGAAGAACCCAAGTCCAATGTCCATCAGACCGCAAAAAATGACGGCTTTCAGGCGAATGCACGTCTGCTGTACCTGACAATCACCGGGGTGTCACGTGGTACTCCCACGGCCAATCACAAGCAGATAATATTTTAGAGGTGAAAACCTGCTGCAGGATATGTCATTAAGGACAACTATTCAACCGAAATCCAATCAATTAATTACGTTGTTGTTTGGACAAAAATATTATCGCGTCGACAGGCCTGTGAATGTGAACCTGCTGCGGCGAAATGATGTGCTTCGCGAACGGCCGAATGAGAGTGAATCACGATTGAGCCGTTCGCGTGGTTTCTCCTGGTCAGAATCCAAATCCTGTCGGTCTCTTAAAGCAAACCTTTATCAAATCATATCTCCCCCAGGGATTAACCAGACCAGCCCGAAACGCTTTGGGCACATGAGCGAGGTAATGGCAGTTATCCGGCAACACGTGTACATAAGGAATAACAGTTTATTGAAAGGAAGTACAGGACGACGAAAACGAGAATCCCGATAGAAAAGGCAGACCGTAACAATGTATAAAGATAAATAAATAAAGGCATGCTCAGTTAAACGAAAGGTACTTGAAACAAAAAAGAACCAGTGGTACCACATGCATTCTTCCACACATGCACAAAGGGCAGAAAGTAGACAGGGTTTTGAAGGATATGGTATTGCCACTGGCATCACCCGAACCAATGATATGACACCTTGCAGTGCGCTAATGGCAGAGCTGCGAGGGTCTTTTTAACGGACGGCGCCACGCCAGACACCTTGCACTCAGAGTGCAGGACGCGAGAGGGGATTATCGACCCAAACACGAACGAAGATGCATCAAGACACCCTCTCTTACCTTGTCTGGCTTTACAGAGAGGACAAGTACGAATTACAATTCTCCATCCTATCTACTTCCCCATGTCAACTCTGCCGTTCCCTCAGCATAAAAAAGAACAGGACAGCTTCACTTCAATGAATTCCTGGTTCCAGAAAGTGGTCTAACCTACACGAACACACAGACCACGCCAAATTAACATACAAGCTAATTCGTATCCCCTCCAATGTAAAAATATTTATAAAGTTCCTTGCACCGTCTATCATAGGTACAAAACAAGCAAACAAAGAATATTTTCATTGCAAGGAGGTTGCCTGGTGGACCACATGCATCCTGCAGATACTTGGAGAGGGGAGGAGGGTTGAGACAAAACATGTAGAGGGGGCAGAGGGTGCAAGAACAGAAAGGGGGCAGAAGAAGACAGAGACCACCAATCTGTCGGCGATGCCAAAGTGATAGGCCCATAGACAGCATCATCGTGAGAGATTCCAATGATCTTGAAGGCCTTGGTTTTCATGGGCTCAAGCTGAGCAATGTGTAAAGCAGGGGCACCAGACCAAAGGGGAGGACAGTACTCCATAAAGATGTGAATGAAGGCTTTGTGGGTGGATAGGAGTTCAGGTCTGGTGTTAGCTTAATGATTGGGGTGGTGGGCTTGGGATCCTAGGTTCCTGAGTTCAAATCCTGCTCAGCCATTGAATTAATACCAGGTGGGGTCAACTCAGCCTGTCATCCTTCTGAGGTCAGCAAAATGAGTACCAGCTTGCTGGGATGATCGTGCCATTCGAGAATCCTGCGTCGGAGTGGCAACCCGTCCAGGATTGTGCCCAATAGCCTAGGAAAATGTTTTGGCAGCACCAACGCTCTGTACAGAGTATGGTCCCAATTAATGGATGGAGTTCAGGTGTACCAAGAGAGGACTTTGCACAATGGAGGATGCCCAGTTGGTGACTGGCATTGGAGACAAACTTTGAATTATGGATTGCCCAAGAGAAATGATGGCTGAGAGTGAGACCCAAGAGTTTGAGTGACTGAACCTCTTCAAGAGGGTAGCTGAGAAAGTAGATGGGAGGGTTTACAGTATGAGAGAAAGAGAGAGGAGGGAAAGAGGAGGGAGATATATAGATCGATTTCTCAGGGTTAAAAGACATATTCCAGATTGTGATTGTGTCAAGGTCTGAAGAGAGGGAAGAGGCTGCTGCCTGTCTATCTGTCAGAAGGACAAGGGATGTCATGGCAGAAAGTGGAGTCATCAGCACAGAGATAAAGAGGATTTTCCAGAGAGACACAAACATTATTGATGAAGATTAGAAATAGGATGGGGCCATTGATGTCGATTAGGAATAGGATTTCAAGAAGTCATGTAAGCTTTTTTTGATCAATCTCAATTTGCATATCAGAGTAATCTTGGCGTGTTTGAAGATGCTGTGCTTGTCTATCTCCAGACTGCACCGATATTTAGATACCTCCAATTATTTTGTGAAATCAGTACTTATTTCCTTCTCTCATGCCTTCAATACCATTGTGTACCACATATGTTTATTGATAAGTTAATGAAATTGCATGTCACAGCTAAGCTTGCAATATTGAGTCACTTTTCTTACAGATAAACTACAAAGGATGAAGTGCAATAATATGGTATCGAGTGTGAGGTTTTAGAGTCTCGGTGCAACACAAGGTTGTGTTGTTTCTCCTTTTCTGTTTTCTTTGGACACAAGTGACTGTGACAGTTCAAGTCCTAATTGTAGTGCTATTAAATATTCAGATGACACAGTAATTAGCAGATTACTACTGAATGATACATGGGATTATGTGAATGAAGTTCATAAGTTTGTAAACTGGTGTTACCGTCATTATCTATCTATAATTCCAGCAGTGCGTGTGCGTGCGTGTGTGCGTGCGCGTGCGCGTGCGTCCGCTGTTTTCTGCGCCAACCAACCTGTCCGAGTCTAATGAAACTTGCCAGGTATATTGCTGGACGAACATGAGTATGTCCTTATCAAGGTTTGATATCTCACGACAAGTGGTTCCAAGTATATGCCATTTTATTACCAAAGCAATGACAGGACACGTTGCTGCGTAGGCATGGCCGATGGGGAAAGGGCGCCATTTAGTTAACAATGAAGGACACGTTGCTTGGCGTTTTGCACCCACAGTATCTATCTTCTATCTATCTATAATTCCAGCAATCTCTGTTTGTTTGCTTTCAAAGGTTTGAAATTAATTGGACAGTGGTTCCAAAGTTATGGCAAGTAGAGTGCGTTCCCCATTACGGGTTACAACGTACGGACTTCCGGATAGTGATATTACTGTATTCTAATAATTCTCGATTTCTTATGCGTATTTATAGATAAAACACTGGCCAATCAGTCGTCGTTACGAGAGTGAAGGAACGGCCTGTGTGGTTGTTTGAAAGTTTTTTTTTTTTGCACCGTACGGCCACGCACGTACGGGCACGCACATACGGCCATGCATGTACGGGCACGCAAGAGCGAAGGAACGGCCTGTGTGGTTGTTGTTTGTGCGAACGTGGTTTGAAAGTTTTTTTGTTTGTTTTTTTTTTTGCATGTAAGGCCACGCACGTAGGGCAACGCGAGAGGAAGGAACGGCCTGTGTGGTTGTTGTTTCTGGCCGCGGTTTGAAAAGTTTTTCTTTTTGCACGTACGGCCACGCACGTACGGCCACGCGAGAGCGAATGAATGGCCTGTGTGGTTGTTGTTTCTGGCACGCGGTTTGAAAGTTTTTTGTTTTTTTGCACGTACGGGCACGCGCTAATTTGGTTCTTAATGTCAATAAGACAAAGGAAATGATTTTTCATTTTTACTGCTCAATACGAGGCTATGACCCATTAATTATCCATGGTCATGGTGTAGAATACATTTGTGAATACAAGTATTAGGGGATAGTGATTGATGACAAATTTAAATGGAAAAGGAATTCTGAAATGTTGCCTGGTCATGCAAACTAAAATGTACTGTCTAAGGATATTGAAAGTTTCATCGCACGAGTAATTTGGACAAACGTCCCGTCAATTTACATTTCGTAAGATAAACGTGTTTCACTGAAAGGTCACAAGATTATGTAAGACCCATCACAACCACAACACAATTGTTACCACCACCACAACCAAAAGTGGACGGAGGTTATGTTTTCACCCCTGTCTGTCTGTGAGCAGGATATCTCAAAACGTTGTGGGGGATGAATTCGGATGAAATTTGGTGGACAAGATGGGTGTGTGATAAGGATGAATTGACTAGATTTTAGTGATGATCCCGATCCGGCCACTGGAATTTTTTAACTGATTCGTCACCTTTGAGAGATAGAACCAAAGACAATATGTAGCAAGATATCTAAAAAAGTTATGGACGGGTTATGACAAAAGTAGGTGGATGAGTTGGTTGGGCAACATGAACAAGCCGATTCGATTTTGGTCAAGATGCTGATTCAGATCGGACCTATTGGTGGGATAACAAAATGTAAACAGTTCAGCCTGGCAGACGTATGCGCTCTACCGAGTGCCATTTTAGTTTTAGTTAAGATCTTTCAGGAATTCGAATTTTTGTTCGACATACCCTATGATGTCGTTTGACACAATATTTCGCGCCAAATGCTATCCATAAATTGAATGACAATCGGAGAAGAGTTTGATGCAATGATATGTACTCCAGTAGATAGGCAGCCCCATCCATGCCTGCTGTTGGCTGAATGGTTAGGGCGGTGGGCTTTGGATCCTCGGGTCCTGAGTTCAAATCCCGCTCAGCAGTTGAATTCATACCAGGTGGGGTTAACTAGGCCTGTCATCCTTCCGAGGTCGGCAAAATGAGTGCCAGCATGCTGGTATACTGTGTCGGAGTGGTCACTCGTCCAGGATTGTGTCCAACAGCCAAGGAGACTGATTAAACAGCACAAACGCTCTGCACAGAGTCTGGTCCCAATCTCCTCCTCCTCCTCCTCATCCATAAAGTCATTATTCCAAAGGTCTTCGGTTCTTGAATTTCCAGTGGATGTCAAATTTCAATAACATGGACAACTACAACAGCACTCGGTAGAGCACATACTTGCGCCAGGCTGAACAGTTTACATTTTGTACCCAATCACAATGATAAACTGGATCTGGATCTGGACTTGAACCCAAATCGAATCGGCTCGTTCTCGTCATCTAACAAACTCATCCACCAAGTTCTGCCATAATCCGTCCACAATTTCTTTTGAAATATTGTGTTATATGTGTGTCCAAGGATACAGGAAAGAAATACAGTGCGTCATTTCTTGGTCATATCTCTCAATGATGAAAAATTATTTTTAAAATCCTCGTATTGGTTCACGAGCGCCAGCCAGAGTGACCACTATATTCGTTATGTTGGATAGTTGATCTAGTCGAAAAAATATATATATTAAAAAAAATTTGAGTTTTATTTTTTTCCTACCCTTATTATCAGTATTTCCGTCGATATGTTTGTCTGTCTGTCTGTCCCTCTGTATGTCTGTCCCTCTGTTCGGTCCAGTGCTCCGTTAATACAATGGCAATTTCGATGAAACTTGGTTGGTAGGTTTCATACATGACTAGTTATGTGCAATGAGACCGTTGCTATGGACCACCACGTTGCCTAGCAAAGGGACTTTGAATTTTTGAAGATCATAAAAAATTTATTTTTTTCGAAAATCAAAATCGGGCCCGAGCGACTGTGGGCAGTTCATTCAGCCATATTGTCAAAATTTCAGCCGATCCTATGAAAACTGTCGGAGAGATAGACTTTGAATGAACCCTGGTCGAAAACAATAAAAAAAACGAAGTTCGTTATATCTCAGAGACTATGAGTCAGATATACATGAACTGGTATGTAGGTTTCATGGTATGTCTAGTTATATGTGAGAAGAACCGTGCTATGGTCCCCTCCGTTGCCTAGCAACGGCCGAAAAACCTAAATTGGGGGTATTTAACGAAAAAAACAATCTGCAGCATTAACCCTTGAAGCTAGAATCATGAATTTTCTGTGAT
>CM068966.1:83350694-83367187 GCA_035128595.1 Eptatretus atami
AGCTGCGGTGCATCGTTTGGGAATGTCAAGATCTCGGACCTTGATTTCGCGGATGATGCAGTCATCTTTGTGGAGACTTTAGATATCCTTTTGGGGGCCCTCTAGGTGCTGAATGAGGATTCGGAGCCGCTGGGATTACGGGTTTCTTGGGTCAAAACTATGATCCAGGCTTTCAATGACATCTTGGATGTTTTCACACACTTGTTCACCTCCAGCGGAATCTTTCACATTGACTGTATTTGTGCAGGCTTGCCTCGGCGGCTCAGCAGATATCCACAGCTTTGCAAGGTCCACGTCCTTTTCACGTACAAGATGCTCTGATCCGCAGATCAGACATTCCGAAAACAATTTTATCCCGAATCATGTTTCCACCTGACAAAGTCGCATGATCTGGCCAACATTCGTAGATCCGTCAGGTAATGGATAAATGACTGCCCAACCTGCTGTTTCCCAAAAAAATTCCATGGGACTTTTTTTTTTGAACTTGGGACTCAAGGATCCAATCCCACCACCCTAACCATTAAGCCAACACCAGGTGTATCCCGCTTTGGTCTCTCAGAAGATGTGCCGTTCATACACCAGGTTCTTCCGAGGGTCGCAGTAATCATTGAACTGTTTTATCACCTCTTACAGTACACACTGTGTCATTAACCTCAATTGCCTCCGCTCCAGCACAGTGAAGCAAAATGGTGACTTTCTGACTCTCCGCTGCAGAGGCCTGCCCTGACACCTCCAAAAACAGCTCGAATTGCTGGGACAGCGGCACAGTTATCACTGAGGTTTGTGACGTAGAAAGAGAGGTATGGTGGTGGCTTGGAAAGCTCCATAGCTATGTGAAATCAATCTTCATGGCCACTGCTTTTTTTTTTTTACTGAGCAGGACCTGCGTCCAAAGTCAAAGAACAGCAAAGGATGCACACAAGCAACTTCAACGCAGCCAGAGGTCATTCAGTCATCATGCCTGTGCTGCACCAACCCCATGATCTATCACATCCAGACACAAGCTACCTTCAAGACTCGACAATATCCCCAATATCTCCTCTATCTCCAATATATTCAGGTACCGGTACCTATCTAATTCCGATTTAAACCGATCCACCCATCCACTGCCACTATCTTTCGGGAAGACCATTCCACATATTAACACATCTCAGACTGAAAGACCCATGCCTTAAAACAGTCCTACATCGAATCTTCTTCACCCTCAAGCCTCAAGTTATGGTCCTAGAACTAACACTGTCCACTCTGCTGAAAAATTTCTCTTCACCTATCTTTTCCACAATATCTTTTCATTATCTCAAACATCTCGATCTATATCCTCTCATATTTACATGTCGATGTCTAATGTACATCCACACGATGTAAAATGTGACTTAAAGCCCTAAAATGTCCCCCCCCCCCTCCGTCAAATTCAAATCGTCAACCTCCCCTCCAAAACCCCAAGCAACGTGTCCTGTCATTGGTAACTGAGGATCTCTTCCCCAACGGCACGCCTACGCAGCAACGTGTCCTGTCATTGGTAACTAAATGGCGCCTTTCTCCATCGGCCACGCCTCGCAGCAACGTGTCCTGTCATTGGTTTGGTAAATAAATGGCCATAACTTGGGAACCGCTAGTCCGATTAATATCAAACCTTGAAAAGGCCACATACTCAGGTCCCCAGCAATATACCTGGCAAGTTTCAATTAGATCTGACAAGTGGTTGTCGAGAAACAGCGGTCACGAACACACACACACACACACACACACACACACACACACACATTGCTGGAATTATAGATAGATAATAACCCTTTAGGGAAGGCACTATTCTTAACGTACATTACGGAATTAACTATTTGAAGAGGCTAAGTGCTGTGTGCATTTCAATTTTGCCATACAGTTTATAAATCCGTAACAATATGAACAAGCATTATTACCAAGGAGCAAGGGATTTTACAAGATATTTAAGGAGGAGTAGATTAAGTGAAGAAACAGCGAGGAAACCGAAGAGTAGATAAAGTTCTAGGGCCAGATTATATGCACCTGGGAGTACTGAAGAAGGTGGCAGAGCAGATAAGTGGGAATTTAGCCTACATCTTTCTCCATCTCCTTCCTCTTCTCCAATGGCTTGATTTCCGATCATCATTTTGGTTTCAGACCGGACCACTCCACATAGATACGCTGCTTCTGCTCTCCCAACAATGGATGGAGATACTCATTGCTAGACATCAAATTAGAGCCATATCCCTAGACATATCGTGTGCTTTTGATATGGTCTGCCACCCTGCCCTGCTCACCAAACTCACGACCGGAGTAGCATGACCGTGTGTTGTGGTGTGTGTGTGTGTGTGTGTGTGTGTGTGTGTGTGTGTGTGTGTGTGTGTGTGTGTGGTGTGTGGTGTCTGTGACCGCTGTTTTCTCGACAACCACTGGTCCGATCTAATTGAAAACTTGCCAGATATATTGCTGGGACCTGAGGATGTGCCTTTTCAAGGTTTGATATTAATCGGACAAGTGCTTCCCAAGTTATGGCCATTTATTTACCAAACCAATGACAAGACACGTTGTTGCGTGGGCGTGGCCGATGGGGAAGGGAAGCACAGCCGCGTTCCCATTATGGGTTACAACGTACGGGCTTCCGGATATGGATGACTTCGTGTATTCTAATAATTTCTCGATTTCTTATGCGCATTTTATAGATAACACAATGCCCCAAGTTATGATCGTTTTCATATTAGACGGTGTATAATTTCGGTAACATCAGAGTGCTGGTATGCTCCGAACCAGGAAGTAAATTTTTTTTCTCTCTTCTCTTCTCTTTTTTTTTTTCCTTGCCACGACATTGCGAAAGAGGTAAAATACGTTGGCGCTAATTGATAATTGGGTATAAAACTAAATTGCGAATAATCGTAACTGCGAATAATATGCGAACTTCCGGCCAGCACGAACGGGCACGTGAGAGCGAAGAAACGGCCTGTGTGGTTGTTGTTTGTTGCTCGGTTTTGAATTTTTTTTTATTTTTTTTTTACGGGCACGTACTAATCAGATAAAAAAGAATACATGGAATCGTTTTGTTGAACAAAATTTAACCTAACTTTTTGACTCATCAATGTAGCCACCTTTTGCAGATATAACAGCCGACATACTCGTGGCATTCTTTCTGCAATGGAAATCAAATATTGTTCAGAAAGTTCTTCCCAACACTGTTGCAGAAGTTCCACAAAAGTGTTGCACTTGTAGGTTGCTTTGCTTTCACCCTTCTGTCCAGTTCATCCTAAACCAGCTCGATGGGGTTTAAGTCTGGAGACTGTGCTGGTAATTCCATGATTTGAAGCCGACCATCTTGTTTCTTTTCTTCAAAGGTATTCTGACATAGGCTGAAGGTATGTTTTGGGTCTTATCTTGCTGCAGGATGAACCCCTGACCAACTAGTGCGAAGACCAGAGGGTATTGCATGGTGCTGCAAAATGCTGTGGTAGCCCTTTTTGGTTCAGGGTGCCAGTCACTCTGTGCAAGTCGCCGACTCTGGATCAGCAAAAGAGCCCTAGATCATCACGCTTCCTCCTCCATGTTTGACAGTTGGTGTCACACACGGAGGAACCATCCTTTCCCCTACTCGACAACATACAAAAACCCTGTGTGATGAACCGAGATTTCAAATTTCGATTCATCGGTCCATAAGACCTTCTTCCAGTTTTCAGAAGCCCACTGGCGGTGCTTCATGGCCCAGGCAAGCCTCTTTTTCTTTTATTTTGCCATCTCAGCAATGGCTTTCTTACTGACACTCGACCTGTCAAACCTGCAGCTCGAAGTCTTCTCTTCACAGTTGAAACTGAGACTTCCTTACTTCGACCAGTGTTAAGCTGTGCTTGAAGCTGCTGTCCTGTGAGCCGCCTATCATGCAAGCTGTATACTCTCAGAACTTGTCTTTCTGATTGTGTTGTGGCTTTGGTCTTCCAGACCTCTTCCTGTCAGAGTTTCCTCAGTTTCCAAGTGCTTTTTGATGCTGTAGGAAACTGCACTCACTGACACCTTTGGCTTACTTTGCAATTTCTCTAAAGGAAAGACCTATACTTTTAAGGGTTATATGTGTTGTCTGTCTGTCTGTCTGTCTGTCTGTCTTCCTTCGTTAATTGTCTTTTTTCTCACCATTATGATAGCAATAACTACTTCCTACAGTGCAATATTGTCCAAATAATGTTCAGGGGGTGTAGCAACACAATCTGTTCCAACACTGCTTTTATACAGACAGAGGGTTTGTAACTAATCAGCAAAAGTTGGGACACCTGTAGGAATTGTTTGCATCAACTTTCAAAGCTTTTTTTTTAACTTCCATTGCTGCAGAACAGCTGCAGTTGCTAACCCATTACTTGTTCCCTGAAAGGGCCTTTTATAACAACTCTGAAATTTACATTACTTTCAGTTTTTGGTAACATAAACTTCTTTTTTTAACCTCTGGCAGTTTACCGCTAAGCTTTGCACATTTCAGGTTATTCAGTGGACGTGAACTGCTTAAATTTCAGTAAAAACTGGAAAATGGGGGTGTTCTAAAACTTTTATCAGTAGAGTAGACCTTTAATGCCTTCACACTTTTTATACCTCTTCGACCTTTTCAAATTATTTAGCCCTTTTAGACCTCTTTGGACCTTTTCAGACCCTTCATACACTCCTGAGACCCATTTATACCTTTCAACCACATAGACACCTTGGACCTCAGACATTTTGACACATTAGACCCTGTTTGGAGCCACTAGACCCCTTTACACCCATTAGATTTTTGTAACTACTCTTTAACATACCATTTAGACCCCTTTCAGTGCCGGGTAAGGTCTTTGCTCGGATAATTCTTCATTGGCTTCGCCACCATCTGCTTGAGCACCAGCACCCAGAGCAGTCAGGCATTACACCAAAGAGGTCAATGATGTGATGACCGCATCTTGCCCTTTGGGTCCTCAACAAATGCAGAGAGAGTTTCGTCAAGGGCTGCTTGCAGCCTATGTTGATCTCTGTAAAGCATTCGATTCAGTGAATTGGATGCCCTCTGGAGGATTCTTAGTCTTCGTGGGGTGCCACCAAAACTGATCACTTTGATGTATACTTACTCTGGTACTGAGAGTGCTGTGAGATGTGGGGTACCATCTCTGACTTATTTCCAGTTGCTATTGAGTTCATCAGGGGTGTATACTGGCCCCCACACTTTTCAGCACTTGTGTGGACTGGATTCTGGGGAGGAATCTGGAGAGATCACCCTGGAGTACCGGCGGAAAGTGGACGCAGCGACGCGCTGTTCTGGCACATGCTCCCATACCTGACCAGACCTGACTGTTCCCCGGTAATAATGGCATGAGCTCTTTAGCACCCCGGTCATAGAAATGTTTAGCACGTTGCTGTTGCTGCTCCAACAAACGCCGAACATCAACTGGAACTTGTGGTTCCAGAGCTCGGTCATTAGATGGCAGTTGATCTTTGAGCCTCCTGCTCATCACCAGCTCTGCTGGAAAGTATGGAAGACCTGCAAGTGGTGTGTTATTTCTGAGGTATACTGTGTAGGTATAAGGACATCTGTAGGATAGTAACATCAAATGGGTATCGTGGCCACCCTTGATGGCTTTTCTGACCCCCTGCTTGATAGTCTGTACTGCACGCTCAGGTTGTCCATTAGATTGAGGACATGTAGGGCTGGAGGTCATAACCTTGAATCCCCATTCCTGGATGAATTTCCTGAGCTCAGGAGTGGCAACTGGCATGTTATCTGTAAATAATTCCTTGGGAATGCCATGTCTGGCGAACACGGACTTCAGAGGTTCAACGACTTTGCTTTGCAATGAGCCCACAAATGCTTATGACCTCAGGATACTTTGAGAAATAATCCACAATCAGGAGGAAATGCTTTCCAGGAAAGTGGAAAATGTCCACTCCCACTTTCTGCCATGGCCCCAGGGGAAGATCGTGTGGCAAACGTGGCTCTTTAATGTTAGCTGGTCTGTACTTGGCACATGTTGAACTCTTGGCAACCAGACTTTGCATATCTGAGTTGATACTTGACCAAAAGACCACTTGGCGTACCCTGGTATTACAACTCTCTTGCCGAAAAAGGCCTTCGTGCATTTGACGTAGAATGTCAGACCAGTGTGTGACAGGAATTACCAAACGCTCACCAACAAAAACCATGCCATTTGCCACATGCAGCTCATCCTTGAGATGCCAGAAAGGTCTGATGGACATGGCAAGGTTGGTCTGGTGCATTGGCCAGCCGATCAGAATGTAGCCGGCCAGTAATTGGAAGTCGGTGTCATCCGCAGTGGTACCATGCACCAGGTCCAGCTTGCTCTGGCTGACTTGCAGATGGGTCATGAGCTGATGCACCCTCAACTGCATGTCTTCGAAAATGGTGTCGTACATTGGGACTGAGCCGCTCGGTGCCCTTGACGAAGTGTCTGGAATGTACAGCAGCTTCCCAGGAACGTGATCATATTGTCAGCGATAAAGTATACGTACACCTTCAATATCTCTAAATGTACACTCATTCCTATTCTGCAGCATCTCACTTGCGGAACAAAGGCCAAATGACATTCTGTTAAAATAGTAACGACCGAATGGGGGCATTGAAAGTACACTTCAAAGCACCGTCCGAATCAAGAACCACTTACCAGAACGAATCTTTCTGGTCAAAGATTGAGAAAAACTTCTTACCTCCCAGTTGGCTGATTACATCATCAGTGGTTGGCGTCTGGTGATGCTTACATTTTATTGCAGTCGAGACTTGCAGGGGTCGAGACAAAACCTCAAAGACTTGTCTTTTTTTTTTTTTTTGATGATAACCAAATTATGTGCCCAATCCGTAGGAGCATCAACCCGAGATATTATGCCCCTAAGCCACCATGTCAGAGAGTTTCTCTTTGAGGTGCACATGTAAACTGTGGGGTAGTCTCCGTGGAGCCTCTATAACCGGAGAACATCCATCTTTTAACCGAATGTGGAATGGGCGAATAAACCGACCAAAACCTTCAAACACATCTGCGTAATCAAGCATGACTTCGCTTAGCTCGAGTGGTGTGTGGTGAGCAGGAACAGAACATACACTTACATAGTCCTTATTAGCACCTGGTTGAATAAGCTCCAAGGCAGCACTTGTGCGTAACCCCAGAATCGGAGATGCTGAGGTGTCAACAATGTAGAACTCAAAATTCCCCCATTTACTGACCTTGCTTTGCAAATTAAGTCAGTCTTGCCTTTGTGGGTCACCTCATGTCCTCCATCTGCAATCAAAGCTACAGAACATTCCTGGACCTCTGGCTTCGTCGGTAAGTTGTTGGAAAGGGACAAAGGCATAACATATGTCTGTGCGCCACTATCCAGTTTGACCTTCATTTTAGCTCCTTCTATTGATATGCATGCATAGCGGTTCTCGCCTGGTGCTACAGAATGAAGGCAGTCAATGCACAGTCGATCTATTTTATCGACCGAATTGCCCATCTCTTGTGTGTCCATGCGAAGAGTGTTGACCGACTGCCTGGGTTTGGCTTCACATACTCTTTGAAAATGGCCGTTCCGTCCACAATTGTTACATTCTCTGCCAATGGCAGAGCAGTCAGTGTTCCTTCCCCGCTGGTATCCACATCTAGGGCGAACATCCTGTTGATCCATAGCACAATTGGCGTTATTGCGGAATTCTCTACCACGAGCATCGCATCTGGTAAACAGCGCGCCGTTATCGTGAGCACCATGTTCTGCAAACCTCACGACTTTTTCACACAACTTGTTCACCTCCAGCGGAATCTTTCACATTGACTGTATTTGTGCATGGCTTGCCTCGGCGGCTCAGCAGATATCCACAGCTTTGCAAGGTCCACGTCCTTTTCACGTACAAGATGCTCTGATCCGCAGATCAGACATTCCGAAAACTATTTTATCCCGAATCATGTTATCCACCTTGACAAAGTCGCATGATCTGGCCAACATTCGTAGATCCGTCAGGTAATGGATAAATGACTGCCCAACCTGCTGTTTCCCAAAAAAATTCCATTGGGACTTTTTTTTTTGAACTTGGGACTCAAGGATCCCAATCCCACCACCCTAACCATTAAGCCAACACCAGGTGTATCCCACTTTGGTCTCCCAGAAGATGTGCCGTTCATACACCAGGTTCTTCCGAGGGTCGCAGTAATCATTGAACTGTTTTATCACCTCTTACAGTACCACACTGTGTCATTAACCTCAATTGCCTCCGCTCCAGCACAGTGAAGCAAAATGGTGACTTTCTGACTCTCCGCTGCAGAGGCCTGCCCTGACACCTCCAAAAACAGCTCGAATTGCTGGGACCAGCGGCACAGTTATCACTGAGGTTTGTGACGTAGAAAGAGAGGTATGGTGGTGGCTTGGAAAGCTCCATAGCTATGTGAAATCAATCTTCATGGCCACTGCTTTTTTTTTTACTGAGCAGGACCTGCGTCCAAAGTCAAAGAACAGCAAAGGATGCACACAAGCAACTTCAACGCAGCCAGAGGTCATTCAGTCCATCATGCCTGTGCTGCACCAACCCCATGATCTATCACACATCCAGACACAAGCTACCTTCAAGACTCGACAATATCCCCAATATCTCCTCTATCTCCAATATATTCAGGTACCGGTACCTATCTAATTCCGATTTAAACCGATCCACCCCATCCACTGCCACTATCTTTCCGGGAAGACCATTCCACATATTAACCACTCTCAGACTGAAAGACCCATGCCTTAAAACAGTCCTAACTCGAATCTTCTTCACCCTCAAGCCTCAAGTTATGGTCCCTAGAACTAACACTGTCCACTCTGCTGAAAAATTTCTCTTCACCTATCTTTTCCACAATATCTTTCTTATCTCGAACACTCGATCTATATCCTCTCATATTTACATGTCGATGTCTAATGTACATCCACACCGATGTAAAATGTGACTTCAAGCCCTAAAATGTCCCCCCCCCCCTCCGTCAAAATTCAAATCGTCAACCTCCCCTCCAAACCCCCAAGCAACGTGTCCTGTCATTGGTAACTGAGGATCTCTTCCCAACGGCCACGCCTACGCAGCAACGTGTCCTGTCATTGGTAACTAAATGGCGCCCTTTCTCCATCGGCCACGCCTACGCAGCAACGTGTCCTGTCATTGGTTTGGTAAATAAATGGCCATAACTTGGGAACCGCTAGTCCGATTAATATCAAACCTTGAAAAGGCACATACTCAGGTCCCCAGCAATATACCTGGCAAGTTTCAATTAGATCTGACAAGTGGTTGTCGAGAAACAGCGGTCACAGAACACACACACACACACAACACAACACACACACACACACATTGCTGGAATTATAGATAGATAATAACCCTTTAGGGAAGGCACTATTCTTAACGTACATTACGGAATTAACTATTTGAAGAGGCTAAGTGCTGTGTGCATTTCAATTTTGCCATACAGTTTATAAATCCGTAACAATATGAACAAGCATTATTACCAAGGAGCAAGGGATTTTACAAGATATTTAAGGAGGAGTAGATTAAGTGAAGAAACAGCGAGGAAACCGAAGAGTAGATAAAGTTCTAGGGCCAGATTATATGCACCTGGAGTACTGAAGAAGGTGGCAGAGCAGATAAGTGGGAATTTAGCCTACATCTTTTCCTCCATCTCCTTCCTCTTCTCCAATGGCTTGATTTCCGATCATCAATTTGGTTTCAGACCGGACCACTCCACCATAGATACGCTGCTTCTCTGCTCTCCACAATGGATGGAGATACTCATTGCTAGACATCAAATTAGAGCCATATCCCTAGACATATCGTGTGCTTTTGATATGGTCTGCCACCCTGCCCTGCTCACCAAACTCACCGACCGGAGTAGCATGACCGGTGTGTGTGTGTGTGTGTGTGTGTGTGTGTGTGTGGTGTGTGTGTGTGTGTGTGTGTGTGTGTGTGTGTGTCTGTGACCGCTGTTTCTCGACAACCACTGGTCCGATCTAATTGAAACTTGCCAGATATATTGCTGGGACCTGAGGATGTGCCTTTTCAAGGTTTGATATTAATCGGACAAGTGCTTCCCAAGTTATGGCCATTTATTTACCAAACCAATGACAAGACACGTTGTTGCGTGGGCGTGGCCGATGGGGAAGGGAAGCACAGCCGCGTTCCCATTATGGGTAACAACGTACGGGCTTCCGGATAGTGATGACTTCGTGTATTCTAATAATTTCTCGATTTCTTATGCGCATTTATAGATAACACAATGCCCCAAGTTATGATCGTTTTCATATTAGACGGTGTATAAATTTCGGTAACATCAGAGTGCTGGTATGCTCCGAACCAGGAAGTAAATTTTTTTCTCTCTTCTCTTCTCTTTTTGTTTTTCCTTGCCACGACATTGCGAAAAGGTAAAATACGTTGGCGCTAATTGAATAATTGGGTACTAAAAAACTAAATTGCGAATAATCGTAACTGCGAATAATATGCGAACTTCCGGGCCACGCACGAACGGGCACGTGAGAGCGAAGAAACGGCCTGTGTGGTTGTTGTTTGTTGCTCGCGGTTTGAATTTTTTTTTATTTTTTTTTTACGGGCACGTACTAATCAGATAAAAAAGAATACATGGAATCGTTTTGTTGAACAAAATTTAACCTAACTTTTTGACTCATCAATGTAGCCACCTTTTGCAGATATAACAGCCGAACATACTCGTGGCATTCTTTCTGCAATGGAAATCAAATATCAGAAAGTTCTTCCCAACACTGTTGCAGAAGTTCCCACAAAAGTGTTGCACTTGTAGGACCCTTCTGTCCAGTTCATCCTAAACCAGCTCGATGGGGTTTAAGTCTGGAGACTGTGCTGGTAATTCCATGATTTGAAGCCGACCATCTTGTTCTTTTCTTCAAAGGTAGTTCTGACATAGGCTGAAGGTATGTTTTGGGTCGTTATCTTGCTGCAGGATGAACCCCTGACCAACTAGGCGAAGACCAGAGGGTATTGCATGGTGCTGCAAAATGCTGTGGTAGCCCTTTTGGTTCAGGGTGCCAGTCACTCTGTGCAAGTCGCCGACTCTGGATCAAGCAAAAGAGCCCTAGATCATCACGCTTCCTCCTCCATGTTTGACAGTTGGTGTCACACACTGAGGAACCATCCTTTCCCCTACTCGACAACATACAAAAACCCTGTGTGATGAACCGAAGATTTCAAATTTCGATTCATCGGTCCATAAGACCTTCTTCAGTTTCAGAAGCCCACTGGCGGTGCTTCATGGCCCAGGCAAGCCTCTTTTCTTTATTTTGCCATCTCAGCAATGGCTTTCTTACTGACACTCGACCTGTCAAACCTGCAGCTCGAAGTCTTCTCTTCACAGTTGAAACTGAGACTTCCTTCGACCAGTGTTAAGCTGTGCTTGAAGCTGCTGTCCTGTGAGCCGCCTATCATGCAAGCTGTATACTCTCAGAAACTTGTCTTCTGATTGTGTTGTGGCTTTGGGTCTTCCAGACCTCTTCCTGTCAGAGTTTCCTCCAGTTTCCAAGTGCCTTTTGATGCTGTAGGAAACTGCACTCACTGACACCTTGGCTTACTTTGCAATTTCTCTAAAGGAAAGACCTATACTTTTAAGGGTTATAGTGGTCTGTCTGTCTGTCTGTCTGTCTGTCTTCCTTCGTTAATTGTCTTTTTCTCACCATTATGATAGCAATATACTACTTCCTACAGTGCAATATTGTCCAAATAATGCTTCAGGGGGTGTAGCAACACAATCTGTTCCAACACTGCTTTTATACAGACAGAGGGTTTGTAACTAATCAGCAAAAGTTGGGACACCTGTAGGAATTGTTTGCATCAACTTTCAAAGCTTTTTTTTTACTTCCATTGCTGCAGAACAGCTGCAGTTGCTAACCCATTACTTGTTCCCTGAAAAGGGCCTTTTATAACAACTCTGAAATTTACATTACTTTTCAGTTTTTGGTAACATAAACTTCTTTTTTTAACCTCTGGCAGTTTACCGCTAAGCTTTGCACCATTTCAGGTTATTCAGTGGACGTGAACTGCTTAAATTTCAGTAAAAACTGGAAAATGGGGGTGTTCTAAAACTTTTGATCAGTAGAGTAGACCTATAATGCCTTCACACTTTTTATACCTCTTCGACCTTTTCAAATTATTTAGCCCCTTTTAGACCTCTTGGACCTTTTCAGACCCTTCATACACTCCTGAGACCCATTTATACCTTTTCAACCACATAGACACCTTGGACCTCAGACATTTTGACACATTAGACCCTGTTTGGAGCCACTAGACCCCTTTACACCCATTAGATTTGTAACTACTCTTTAACATACCATTTAGACCCCTTTCAGTGCCGGGTAAGGTCTTTGCTCGGATAATTCTTCATTGGCTTCGCCACCATCTGCTTGAGCACCAGCACCCAGAGCAGTCAGGCATTACACCAAAGAGGTCAATGATTGATTGACCGCATCCTTGCCCTTTGGGTCCTCAACAAATGCAGACGAGAGTTTCGTCAAGGGCTGCTTGCAGCCTATGTTGATCTCTGTAAAGCATTCGATTCAGTGAATTGGGATGCCCTCTGGAGGATTCTTAGTCTTCGTGGGGTGCCACCAAAACTGATCACTGTGATGTATGACCTATACTCTGGTACTGAGAGTGCTGTGAGATGTGGTGGTACCATCTCTGACTTATTTCCAGTTGCTATTGGAGTTCATCAGGGGTGTGTACTGGCCCCCACACTTTTCAGCACTTGTGTGGACTGGATTCTGGGGAGGATATCGGAGAGATCAAGCTGCGTTGCATCGTTTGGGAATTTCAACATCTCTGACCTTCATTTTGCAGATGATCCAGTCATCTTTGCTGAGACTCTAGATATCCTTTTGGGGGCCCTCGAGGTGCTGAATGAGGAGTCAGAGCTACTGGATTACTGGTTTTCTGGGTCAAAACTCAGATCCAGGCTTTCAATGACATCTTGGATGCTGCTGTCCTGCCTGTACCTGTTTGTAGTGAGAATATTGAGGTCACGGAGAGAGTCACTTACCTTGGCAGTGATGTTCATGTCTCTGCTGGCTGTGAGCCAGAGGTCAATATACGTCTGGGTCGGCCTGGTGAGTCATGGATTCACTGGATCATGGGCTGTGGCGCTGTCGGTACCTGTGCAGGAGGACGAAAATCCGAGTCTTCAGGTCCTTGGTGCTTACAGTCTTGCTCTATGGATGTGAGACTTGGACTCTGACCAAGGATCTGAGATGAAGACTTAATTACTTTGGTACCAGGACTCTTCTGAGAATCCTTGGCTATCGCTGGTCAGACTTTGTGTTCAACAAGCAGTTGCTGAGAGAGACTCGAATGAGATTTTTTAACTGCATAGTCCATGAGCATCAGCTGCAGCTGTATGGACATGTGGCTCGTTTTCCTGACACTGATCCTGCTCACAAGATTCTCTCAGTGAGGGAGCGTCGTGAGTGGAGGAGGCCAATGGACCGACCACTTGCCTTGTGGTTGCATCAGGTTGATCAGCATCTCAAGTTGATGGGGATGGGCCAGGTATCTCCCTGGGGGATGTCCAGACGGAGGCCCATGCAGTTCTGCTGGAAATTGGACGCAGTGACGCACTGCTCCTGCAAATGTTCCCATACTTTACATGACCTATATACCTTTTATAACCCTACGACACTTCAGAACCCTATGATCCCATTAGGTGCTTTCAAACCCTAAGACCCTATAGACCCCAGTAGAGCATTTATAACCCATATGGCATAGAACCCGTATAACCTGTTCTACGCTTTAGACCTGCAACTACTGTTGGAACATGCCTTTTCAACCTTTTTGACCTTTTAAGAACCTTTCGATCTCCTTGGACCCTTTAAGTTCAAGGATAAAGAAGTCAAAAGACATGCAATAAAAGAAAAGAGCTTCTTCTTGGAGGAGTTATCTCAGGAAGCTGAACATGCTGCAATACTGGGTGAGATGAGTACGGTCTATAAGATCATCAAACGGCTCTGTGGTAACAACGTTAAACAAACTGCCCTTGTAAATGAGAAGAATGGGAATGTTTTAATATTGCAACATAAACAAACAGCAAGATGGGTTCAACACTTTGAAGAAGTGTTTCACCATTCTCAGCCAAATGACCCAGCTAACCCACTATCCAGTGAAAGAGTGCTCAGCTTCGATGTTAGTTCATCTACTGAAGCGGAGGTCGTAACCAACATCAAAGTGATGAAGAATGTTAAAACTCCTGGTATATAACTCCATCCATGCAGAGATTCTGAATGCTGACATTGAAATAGCAGCAAACGCTTTGACTGCTCTCTTTAATACAATTTGTATAAAGGTGGTTACACCCGGTGATTCGACCAAGGGTCTCGTTATCAAACCACCTAAAAAAGGTGATCCTCAAAACTGTGACAATTGGCATGGATTATACTGTTATCTAAGGTATTCTGTAAAATTCTTCTTATAAGGATTGAGGCAATCATAGACATGAACCTGAGACAAGAACAAGCCGGCTTTATGAAGGGAAGAAGTTGTATTGATCAGATCTTTACACTGCGTAACATCATCGAAAAGTATCTCGAATGGAATACCCCTCTGTTGATCAACTTCATTGATTTCAAAAAGGCATTCGATAGATACATTACGGAAGATCCTACGAGTATATGGAATTCCTCCCAAAATTTTCACGCTGATTGGAAAGTTTTTATGAGCACTTCAAATGTATCATGATCCTGGACAATACCATCCCTTACTGGTTCCCTGTGGAGTCTGGGGTGAGGCAAGGATGCATCAGCTCTCCCATTCTATTTCTTGTCGCCATTGATTGGGTTATGAGAAAAACCACATCAGACAAGCCCCGAGGCATTCATTGGACTTCAATTTCTCATGTAGAAGACCTCTATTTTGCCGATTGACCTTGCTGTTATTTTCACAAGTCATACTGAATTACTAGAGAAAACTGATGTATTGGACAGCTGTGCTAAACAGACAAATCTTAATTTCAGTACAACCAAAACCCAAGTGATATACATCAATGCCACCCAAGTTGCCCCAATCACAGTGAATGGTCAACTGCTTGAATATGTGGAATATTTCACACACCTATGTAGTCTAATCAGAAAAGATAATGGGACTAAAAAAAAGACATTAATAAAAGACAGTATCTTATATATTATTTCCGAGTTTGTGGTTTCGTATCGCGCTATCTTCGACTTTGTTCTGCGCTCGAGTAACGTGATATTCGGCTTACATTATCTCAGAGACCATATGAGGTGCATGGTACAAAAAGAGTAAATAAAATGGTTCTGAAACAGTGAAATCGTATTCCACTTACTGCATTAAAGTAAAATTACTACTGATACTCTGCATCAGTTCCTTTCTCAAACACACCCACCCCAACATGTCGCGCAGAGCGCGGGTTATGCTAGTCTAACTTGAAAACAAAGATCAGACTATACAACAGCAACGTCAAATCCATTATTTTGTATGGCTCACAATGTTGGCATGTCAATAAGACTGATATGAATAAGATGGAGTCCTTTAATAATTGATGGATGGCTTTGGAAAATATGTCGTATATTCTGGCCGAACAAAATATCAAACAAAGATCTGCATGTGAAGGCTGGTTCCGAGAGCATTGTCCAAGAGCTTCAACGTCATCATATTCGACACAAGAATGGATCAAGATCTTATTCCTGTAGTAGCCCTACAATAGACACCAGCTGGCAAGAGAAAACTGGGAAGACCAAAGATCACTTGGCATAGGACCTTCTTGACAAAGCTCAATAAAATCAATAAAATGGATCTCACCTGGAGCATGGCACAATATTTCGCACAAGACATGGCTAAGTGGAAGGAGATTGTTTTATCTTTATGTCCCACAATGTTGGGTCGTGACAACCAAGGAGGTCGCGAGTGGATTTCTGAGGGGGTTGCATGCTGTCTGCGCAAAGTCGTCACACAAATCCTCATGATGTTCCCAACGACTTAATTATGTGAACTTGCATTCTCAAGCTTCGAAGTGATGATCAAAATATTTAAGGCCTGGAACAGTTTTATCGATGTTGAGATCAAGGTACGATGTTCACCGAGTAAGACTAGTCCCCGAATTGACATGTGTACAAAAAGGAAATAAAAATTGCCCAAATTCCAGCCTTTTTGTTACTCCTGTAGTCAGAGTTGGCATGAATGGGCCCAGCCCAGTTTTCACTACCTGGGTTAAAAAAATAAAAAAAACCCCAAAAACCAACTTGAATAACCCAAGTAAAGTGGATTTTTTTTCAAAATCACCATTTCTGTGCTTTTAAAATTTTTAGATCCTCGTGGAGGATCTCTAAGTCTTACTCACGATGTTGTTCTTCATCTTCTTATTGTGGACTTTTTTGTTTCACAGTCCACAGTTTTCATCGAAACTTCCTAAAACTTGGCATGTATATGTAAAAATACCCTGCGCAGACAGTAACCATCTCCGATTTTAAAAATTTCTCCTAGAAAAAAAGTTATGACGTCAAAATAT